>NW_004624749.1:2009735-2023481 GCF_000247695.1 Heterocephalus glaber | reverse complement strand
ATCTGTTTCTGTTTACACCGATGATCAAGTGATCAACTATTTTGCAGGGAGGAGGAGGAGGAGCAGGAGGAGGAGGAGGAGGAGGAGGAGGAGGAAGAGGAGGAAGAGGAAAGAACGGAGGAACCACAGCTCCTCCACAGGCTGAGCACCACAGCTCAGCACCACTAAGCCGGCTCCAGCATGGCTCTTCCTGGGTGGACATCAGGCTCCCTAGGACTCCTTGCAGAGTGGCTTTAATGTCACCTGGGGGTGGGGACACTGGAGTTCTACCTACTGCACCATCGTGAAGAACAGCCCATGAGTGAAGCCATCTGGTTATAACTGTTCCCTCCTTAAAATATTTCAAGGTGACTCAGTGTCTCCACAATAAAGTTCTGTCCCACATAGCCAAGAGAGTGCTCCTGATCCCCAAACCAAATTTCACTTACTCTGCAGGTGCTGGGGAAGAGCATTCATTACAGCCTCTGCTGCAGTTGGGTAAGGAATCACTGTGACCAGTTCTGGGAATGGGCTACAAGCAGAAGTGAAGTGGGTCACTCCCTGGATAAAGCACAGTAAATTAGGGATGGGGTTTGTATTCATCTGTTTTCTGTTACTGCAGTGAAATTCCTGAGGCTGGCTACTTTAAAAGGAAAGAGGTGTATTTAGCTCACAGTTTTGAAAAGTCAAAGTCCAAACAGCATGGCACTGGCTCTGAGTAGGGCACTTGTGGCTGTGTCACATTGTGGCAGATGACATCATGAGGACAGTGCCTGTGAACAAGATCACACGGCAAGATGGGAAGCCAGAGAGTGGGAAGGGTCCAACAGGATGGGCCCAATCTCTAAAAGTCCTCATCACCTCTTAACATGGCCATACTAGAGGCCAAGCTTCCACGCAGGAGCCTGTTGAGGATGAGCCACATCTGAGCTGCAGCAGGCCCCATGGCTTTGTTCCCCTGCAGTGGAAGCCCTGAAGCAATGTGTTGCAATGGTGATCTTACCACCTACACCAACCTGGCCCCCTGGGTCCTGAAACAGCTGCCAAACACAATGTCCATGCACACCAAACCTGCACAGCTCCATGCCAGGGAAGGCAGCAGAATATGCCACACAATACATGCCACTGCGACATGAGAATCACCTGAGTTAAAGGCGTTGTGAGAAACAGCAGATGCAGGAGGGGCTTTCTCATTCCCACCTTTGCTTCCTGAACATAGGATGAAAAGTTCCAGGTGAAAGATGCCCTCCTCGGACAGGAGAAAAGGCACATTCTTCAGGAGGGTTCATGGCCAAGGTCTCTGCAAACAGGCCTTGTTAAAATACCCTTTAGTCCTTCCCCATAATTTAGGCTTTTTTCCACAATGGCCTCTCTTTGTTTAACTTAATATAAAACATATATGTTTTGCCAGTTTTTTTGAGGGGAGAGCATCGATATTTTCTTTTAAAGGCTCTAGTGCTGCATAAAACTTACATTAACTTTACATGCACTGTTCCTGTTGTCTCTCCTATGTCAATCTAATTCCCAGGCCCAGTTGGGACCTTAAGAGAAGAGAGGACCTCTACACCCCCAACATGAGATGCAGTCCAGCATCAACTGCTACTTCCAGTGACATGTGCACAGCTCTGACCCCAGACACAGGCACACTGAGGTTGTCTCTGTGCTGCATGCCAGTTTTCCAGGCCGGTCCTCTCTGCCAGTGCGCGCACTGTTCCCTGACCCAGATGCCCTCTGGAGTCTTTCACCAGTCATGCTCCATCCTCACCAGGGCCCCTGAGGGTCTGCTTGGCCACACCGCTCCTCTGATGGAGGAGTTGTTTCTGTCCATCATTATTCTTGACTGTTATTGAAGACCCTGGCCAAGTCGTGATCTGCAAGGCAAGACAACACAAGGTGAAGGAAAGACATGGAAACAAGACTTAAACAGAATGCAGGGGAACTGGGATGGGCTATGCTGAGCATGTGGCAAGGACCCCAAGCAACCAGGACTGTTGGTGTTTATCGATTACACAAGCATGGGTAAGAATAGGGTAAGGGGATACATGTGGCATCTGGTAATATCAGCTGACACAGGCAAGGCTTGTAGAAGGGAAGATAAGGCATCTTGCAAAAGGGGGAGAGCAGACCAAAGGTAGGTCATGGTTAACTAGTAAGCTTCTGAAACAGTTAAGGGAAGGGTAACTTTAGGAGTGGAATGTGATCTGGAACCATACGTCCACAGCCACAGTTATCTTACTAGAAGCCTGCAGCTTCACAGATCAGGGCTTCAAGATGAAGCCATCGGTGTGAAAGCTATACTGTGAATCACACAGGCTTCTTCTGTCTCGCTTCGAATGGGATGTGGCCAATTACATGCCTGCTCCATACTGCAGCCTGCTCTAAGCCTGGCCAGGGGTGCCTGGCACAGACTGTGTGTTAAGTCTGTGTTACTGGAGGCCCTCAGAGATGGCCAGACAGGATGCAGCTCAGGGCAGTTTTCTCACGTGAAAGTCTTGTTGGGACAGCATCATCTAGAGGGTAGCCGTGTCAGTTAGTCAGCTTTCGGTAACTATAACAAATGCCAGAGATAAATTAACGTGTGAAGAGAAAAACATTTATTTTGGCTCCCAGTTTTAGAGGTTTTGATCTATGATCATTGAGCCCTGGTGCTTCTGGGCCTGTGGCCTGGCAGATCATCAGGGTTGGGGTGCATGTGGCAGACAAAGCTGCTCACCTCATGGTGCCTGGGGGTGGGCCTGGTTCCCCACATGCCCTTTGAGGTCATACCCCTAACACCTAACTTCCTTCATCTAGGCCCTGCCTCTAGACCCCACCTCCCAGTGGCACCATGGGCACCTAGCCTTCAACACATGGGCTTTGGGGGAACATTCAGCTCTAACTGCAGCAGTACATTTCCAGACAAGAGGTCTCAGGTCTCTAAAGAGGCTCTAACACGAAGCATCAGTCTGTTCCCCAGGGCACCTCCCATGAGCTGTCCCCTTAACTCCTCTGACAAGCAGGAGTCAGTGCCATCCTTCACCATGAGCCCTGACCTGCCTCCTATCCCGAGACCACTGGTTATTTGTATGGCAACAACTTCATAGACTTAATCTAGTGGGATAAACAAGCATGCCAGCCTCTGGTCCCATCCAGCCTCAGACTAAGGTCTGAGGGGCATGCAGCAGCAGCAGGTGTCAACTAGGAACAGCCTGCCTGAGCTGAGCATTGAAAAGGAAAGGAATAATTAAGCCTTGTGTGTGTGTGTGTGTGTGTGTGTGTGTGTGTGTGTGTAGCTAAAATAAAGAGCTAGAATTTGGAATTGGGCAAAGGCGAGGTTCCAAAAACACAAAACCAGAGGCCAAGAATGTGACTTGACATCATTCCTTGGCAAAGTGTATCTTTCAAAAACAATTAGTTCAGCAGAGAACAGGACAGCCCGTATAATGAGGCAAATGAGAATTTGAGAGCTAAAAATAACTTGAGGTGCATTTTCCCAAGAATTCAGTGCACAGATTGATTTAACAACTTGCACAGTTGAACAGAGGAAACTTCTGCAACTCTGTCCCTTTATAGAGTTATCATCCAAAATTAGTAGCCGCCGTTGACAGGATAGGGGAGCAAAGATGTGTGAAGTAAGGACAAAGAAATAGAATCATTTTCTTGTTCCTGTTGTTTTTGCCCACGGGCAGGCTTCTAAGGAGCCCAGACCTCTTTCTCTTCTGCTACAGACAGGCTGGCCCACACAGGACATGAGCACATAACTATGAATTCACCTGAGTTTTGAAGGGATGGGAAGCAAAATGCTATAATGGTCATGTTTGCCACAACCTGTATCCTACTGTTCTGCCCAGCTCTTGGGCCAGGTCAGCCCTGGGTCCTTCTTCCTGAGTTTCAGCTGACGCCCGACTGCCAGGGTCATGGTCATCTGCCTCTCCCTGGCATGGTCATCCACAGAGCCCCTTGTTATCTGTTTCTTCACCTGAAAAACTGAGATATTCATAGTCCCTACCTCCCAAAGTGGTAATGATATCAACTGTTCAACAATTAAATCTGTGCCTATAAGCTTAATGACCAGTGAAGCCCGGGGTTTCTACTATAGTCAAAAGGGAAGGACATGAGGACACACTCAGAGGCACAATAAGGACCACATAAGGGAACACTTTTCTGCTTTTCCACACCCTGACAAGGCCTTCTGTGCTGCACACAGGCCAGGGGCTCCAGCAGAAGGTCACATTTCAGCAGTGTGTGGGACTTCTCCCGTCTGCCTTCAACAAGGCCTGTGACAAGTCTCAGCTACCTGCAAAGGTGTTCATGAGAACTTTCATACGTGGGCACGTGTGGCTTTTGGTATAATTTTTGGGAACAGATAAAAGTCTTTTCCAGCTGAGCCTGGTGAGTGAAATAAGTAATGCAGGGGGTGTACTGTCTTCTCTAAAGTGACTTAGGACAAGTGTAACTGTCCTCTTTAATGGTGCCAGCCAGTGCTAGATCGCCTAACTGCCTGGTGGACACTGCCACCTGGTGACCATGATGGGAACCGCATGGCGGTTCTCAAAAGGCCAAGAAACTCCTAAAACCTGCAAGACCAAAGCTAAGCCCCTGGACAGCAGCCCTGGAGCCCAACAAACAGCAGCATCTTACTTTCCCTTTTAGCCAAATGCTCCCCTGAAGTTAAATTAATTCTATGTAATTTGTTAACTGTAAGCTTTTCCTATGCAGTTTAATAGCTCCATTCTTTTTTTCTTTCTTTTTAAACTCAGATTTTAGAGAAAAATTACATGCACATTTTATATACAAGTGTATATCTGTTTTTCAAGATTAAATTTTAATGAAGACACACTTGTGTAATCCACACCCTAAGCCAGACGAGGAACACTGTCATCACCCTAGAAAGTTCTGTGTGCTAGGCTGTCCTGCCCTAAGAAGAAGTGACTGTCCTACTCCCTGTCACTAGCCATCACTTTTTCCTTCTCTAGGAGGAATTAGGTAATAGTGTACTGTAGTGCTCTGGCTTTTCACTGGTTTTGAAATTCATCCATGTATCAGTAGCTTATTCTTTTCATTGATGAATAGTCATGCATTGTATGGACACACTATACTTGGTTTTTCTATTATACTTCTGGTGGACATTTGGGCTGCTTCCAGTTTTGTCTTCTGTGAATAGCACAGCTAAGAACATGTTTGCGGAAGTCATTTGTGAACATATGTTCTCACTTCTCTTGGGCAAACATAAGGTGTCAGATTTCTGGGTCAGTGAGTCCTTTATGAGAAACTGCCAAACCGTTTTCCAGCATTTTTACCTCTCCACCAGTAGTGAGAATTTCCTTTTACTTTGAAAGTTGGGAGGAGTCCAATTCTACATGGGCAGCAAAAGAAGGATGATTAAATGTTAACATAAGTGATTGTGTCAGCATAAAGTGAAAAAGATATTCTCTAAAACTCCCCACACTTTCAAATGGACGTGCTGTATGGAAACGTAGAAAACCAACGCATGAAATCATTAGAGCGCCCCCCAGAAGTCAAAACGAAATAAAGTCACTTCTCACTAAAAGGAACCAAGGCTGATAACAGATTTGGTGCAAGGAAAGAACAAAGAGAGCCAGATATCTCCACTGTGTTAGAAACCAACGAGATGCCCAAAGAAAGGGACAGAAAGCCATGTATCTAAATAATCAAAGCCTAGAAACAAAAAGTAGAGTGGCGGTTGCCAGGGGCCAGGGAGTGGAGGAAGAGGGGAATTGCCAGATTGGTACAGTTCCAGATTTGCAAGATGAAAACGTTCTAGAGGTCTGCTCTACAAAAATGTGCAAGTACAGCACTACTGTACTGTGTATATAAAAATGGTCAAGGTGTTAAAATGTATGTTTTTACCACATTAAAAAAACCCAATTTACTGATAAAGTCTATAGCATAGGTGAACCTTGTGAAAACATTATGTTAAGGAAAGGAAGCTGATCACAGAAGACCACAGACTGTACGATTCCATTTCTATGAGATGCCTGGATAGGCAAATCTATAGAAAATAGAGTAGTGGTTGCCTGATGCTGGGGGGAATAAAGGGGCTGGGAAGTCATCTTAGCCTGTCTAGGCTGTTGCTTGTAAGCTACTAAGTTATAAGCTACTGAGTACAGCAGTACCACTGTAGTTTATAAACAACAGAATTTCTTTCTCATAGCTGTAGAGACTGGGATGTCCAAGACCAAGGTGGCAGCATGGTTAGGTTTTGGAGAAATCCCACTTTTCATAGATGACTCTCTTTCCATTTTGTCTTCATATGGTAGAGAGGATAAGGGATTTGATCTTTTGGAGTCTCTTTATAAGGACACTAATCCCATTCATAAGGGTGATGACCTTATGACCCAGTCACTTCCCAAAGACTCTATCTCCTACTGATGTCACACGGGAGGGGTGAGGATTTCAACATATGAATGGGGGGCACAGGCACTGGGACCATAGCAGAGGTCACAGCTAAAGAGTTTCTTTTAGAGTATGAAGATGTTCTCAACTTTATTGTGGTTGTGATTGTATAACTCTGTGAACACACTAAAACCACTGAATTGTACACTTTAAGTGGGCAAATTTTATGGTGTGAAATCTTATCTCAATAGATTTGTTACCAAATATTCTTAGGTTTAAGGTCATTGAATAATGATAAAACATTCAAATCACCAGAGAAATAGCCCACCTTTCATTCAGATTATGACTAATCTTGAAATATAAAATAAAACTTGACATGATATATAGACAAATATAGAAACATAAATTAGACCCGCCCTTGAGGCAGCCCAGGCACGTGGCGCAGGTACAGATGCAGTGGGTTTTTTAGGTGATTACCTTCCCTTCTTTCCAGTTGGTGACTAAGAACTGGAAACAAGGGGCAGCTTGCTAGTGGCAGTGCTTAGCAGTGAAGATTTGCTTATATGCAGTTATTTGGTACCCAGGAATCAGAAGACATGTATTGTAGTCCCTGGTTCTGCCACTTCTTAGTTGACTTGACCTGCCCTGCATCTGTGTCCTCATCAGTAAAAATGAGGCATTTTTTATAATCTGTGGAAGCTTCCCTGTAATTCATTTTTTCTCACTGCAATATTAAGAATTATATCAAATTGAAAAGATATGAATGAATATCCTAAAAAAAGAAAGAAGAAGACTTTACATCCTTCTCATTATTCAGATACCTCTGGAATAAGCAGAATTGCAGATGGATTCAATAGATTTTTTTCTGATCATTGTTACAGTGTCTATTCTATGAGGCAGCTAGACTTAAAATATTTTGACAATAAAGATGATGATTCGGATACTAAGATATCAAATGACCTACCAAAATTTACAGAAAAATCAAGGCCAAAAACAAAAATCATAACTACCTGGTTCCCAGTCCTGTACTTAGAATTCTAGACCACACTTCCTTTTCTCCAGAAAAATCTGCTGATGTTGAAATTTGTGATGAAGAGTATGACTCGCCTGAATCAGTCAACCAGCAAATGCACTAGGAGAGTCCTATAGAAGTCCACACTGTTGAAGACGTTCCAGTTGCTGTGGAACTGCATGAAATTTCAGAGGATTATGATATAGAGACAGAAAACAATTCCTCAGAAAGCCTCTAAGACCAAACTGATGAAGAGCCACCCACTAAACTTTGTAAGATTCTTGACAAAAGCCAAGCTTTAAATGTAACTGCCCAGCAGAAATGGCCTTTACTGAGAGCTAAAGCAGTGGCCTCTATAAATGTGAACTTTGAGAATTCAACAGTAAATATTTTTCTGATTTAAAGTAGCATATGATCCTAAAACATAAATGTACTGATTCAAATGCATGCCGAGTATGCAAGGAAAGTTTCTCTGCCAACATGCTTCTGATTGAAATGCCAAACTACATGAAGAGGATCCCTACATTTGTAAATACTGTGACTATAAGCCAGTCATTTTTGAGAACCTCAGCCAGCACACTGCAGATACCCACTTTAGTGGTCACCTCTACTGTTGTGAGCAGTGTGATGTGCAGTTCTCCT
The DNA here is from genome assembly GCF_000247695.1 of Heterocephalus glaber. Next base: position 2,015,512 of record NW_004624749.1, on the reverse strand, counting down.
CGAGCAGTGAGCTCTACCTACATTTCCAGGAGCACAGCTGTGATGAACAGTACTTGTGTCAATTCTGTGAACGTGAAAACAATGATTCAGAAGACTTGCACAGCCACATGGCAAGTGAGTGTGCCTGTAAATTAATAGAATTAAGTGATAAGTATAACAATGGACAACATGGACAGTACAGCCTTTTAAGCAAAACTACTTTTGACAAATGTAAGAATTTCTTTGTATGTCAAGTATGTGGTTTTCGGAGACTTCACACAAATGTTAACAGGCATGTTGCTATTGAACATACTAAAATATTTCCTCATGTTTGTGAGGACTGTTGGAAGGGCTTTTCAGTATGCTAGAATACCACAAGCATTTAAATTCACATTTATCCCAGGGATTTACCTCAGTGGTTCCACTGCCTGCCTCACAAGCACAAAGTCCAGAGTTTGATCCCTAGTACCAAAAATAAATACATAAAAATAAATAAATAAATAAATTCACATTTATCTGAAGAGATTTATTTCAGAATTGTGAATATTCAACAGGACAAATTGAAGATTTTAAAATTCATTTGGATTTCAAGCATTTGGCTGACTTACCTCATAAATGTAGTGACTGCTTGATGAGGTTTGGAAATGAAAGGGAATTAAGTCATCTGCCAGTCCATGAGACAATTTGATTATTTTCTTTGTTTTTACTGACATTATGTAAAATAATAAATTCAACTTTCTGGAGATGTTAAAATGGATTATTTTAAACACAACTTACAAGATTTGCCTTTAACAAGTAATAAGTTTTTTTATTGTCCATTTTTCTTGGCAGTGCTACATTTTTCAATATATAATTATACCCTGATTATAGTATTTTCAACTGCATGGTAGTTCATAGTTTTAATTACTCTTACTGACTATCATCCAGTTTATTGCATGCTTAGAAACTCACATTCCATTTGATTATACCATTTCTCACAGGGCTGTCCTGATACAAGTGCTTCTCAGAAGATTTAAAATTTTAGCAGTTTAGCAGAAAGTTCGAGCCCAGCCTGGGAAATTTAGCATAACGCTGTCTCAAAATCAGAAATGAAAAAGAGGCTGAGGGAGAATCCTAGAAATTACTTGGCCTAAACCAGGTGAGGAGGTGCATGGCTGTAATCTCAGCACTCAAGGAGGCTGAGGTAGGAGGATCACAAGTTTGAGCCCAACCTTGGGAACCTAGGAAGGCCCTTTATCCAAAATAAATTAAAAATAAAAAGAGCTGGAGATCTATTTCAGTGTGGAGACCCTGGATTCAATCCCAGTACAAAAAAGAAAGAAAAAAAACCTATCTGGTCTAAACCTTCTAGTTTTCTAATTTTCTTGTAGAAATAGAAACACGATTGTTAGGAGACCAAGGGGGACATAACCAGTTACGGCATCTGAGAGCAGAATCTGTTCTTTGGCTTACAGCCTAGTGGTGATTTCTTTACACCATATTGCATAAAACTAACCTTTGTCCTTGTAGGTTTTAGCAAAAGGGTAAGTATCTAGACCAATGGAACCGAACAGAGAACCCAGAAATAGAACCCACAAGTATGATTACTGACAAACCTACAAAGGTAATTCAATACACAAAGGGTATTTTTATTTTTTTCCCACAAATGATGCGGGATAGGTCAGTGCATTAAAAAAGGAACCTGGACCTGTATTTCATGCTTTGTACAAAAACTAACTAAAAATGGACATTAGATGTAAATGTAAAACATTATTATTAGACTAGTAGAGAAAATCTTCCTAAACATTTTCTTTTCTTTTTTTTTTTGGTACTAGGGATAAAACTCAGGACCTTATGCTTGTAAGGTAGGTGCAGTGCCACTGAGCTAAATCCCTGGCCCAAGGTTCCTAAACTTTTGTTAGAGACAGAGTTCTTTGGTATGACACCAAAGTACGGCCCATAAAAGAAAAAATTAATCAATTGGATTTCATTAAAATTTAAAATATTTTTTGGAAGCAAAACCTTCATTAGTACATTGTAGATATACACATTTATGACACTCATCATAGGGAATTTTCACTGTACATGATATATCCTGCCTCGTTTTTCCCCCATTCCCCCCCACTCCCTGATCCTCCATGTACAAAGCCTTTGTTTCCATTTTTTCTTCTATTTTTCACTTTTTTCCTTGTCCCTACCTTTCCCTCTCCCCCTGCCTTGTTCCCCTTCCCATTTGAACATTTTCTTCCCATTTCCCAGTATCTATTACACATTTTAGTCATTTCCACTTTTGGTTTCTCACACCAGAGAGACAATGCAGTATTTAAACATGTGTGTCTGATTTATTTTACTTAAAAGTATGGTCTCAAGGTCCATCCATCTAGCTATAAATGTCTCGAGCTCATCTTTATGGCAGAGTAGTATTCCATTGTATCTAAAAACACATCTTCTTTATCCATTTGTTGGTTGATGGCATTTAGGCTGTTTCCAAGATTTAGCTATTACAAATTGTGCTGCTATAAACATGGGTGTGCATATATCACTGTGGTGTGATGCTTTTAATTCTTTTGGGAAGACATCAAGAAAGAATAGCTGGGTCAGATGGAATCTCTAGCTTTACTTTTTGAGAAATCTCCACACTGATTTCCACAGTAGTTGCACCAGTCTACACTCCCACCAGCAGTGGACCAGGGTTCCTCTTTCCCCACAGCCATGCCAACATTAGTTATTGGTTGATTTCTTGATAAAAGCCATTCTTTCTGGAGTGAGATGAATCTCAGCATTGCATTAATTTGCATCTCTCAGATGACCAGTGATGTTGAACATTTTTTCATATACTTATTTGCTGTTTCTACTTCTTCATCTGAGAAGAATTTCAGATGATCATTTTTGCATTGGGTCTTTAAATTTGGGGGGTCTGATTTTTAAAAAATTCTTTATATATTCTAGATAGTATTCCTTTGAGGAATAGCTGGAAAATTTTTTTTCCCACACCATGGTTGTCTCTTCACTCTGTTGGTGGTTTCTCTTGCTGTGCAAAAGCTTTTTAATAAGATGAAATCCCAATTGTTGATTGTGATAGTTCTTGTGCTATCAGGGTTTTGTTCATAAAGTCTTTGCCTACACCAATGTCTTTGAGAGTTTTATCTATTCCATCTTCCAGCAGATTAAGTGTTTCTGTTTTCATATTTAGATCTTTGATCCATTTCAATTTTAGTTTAGTGCAGTGAAAGACATGGGTCTAGTTTCAATCTTCAGCATGTAGAGAGCCAGTTTTTCCAGCACCATTTATTAAAGAGGCTGTCTTCTAGAGAAAGTGTTTGGCTCGTTTGTCAAAGATCAGATGGCTGAGTATGTCTGGAGTTGTTTCTACATCTTCTAATCTGTTCCACTGATCCGTAGGTCTTTTTTTTTTTTTTTTACAGTACCATGCTGTCTTTATCATGGTAGCTTTGTAGTATAACTTCAAGTCAGGGATTGTGATGTCCCCTGCCTTGCCTTTGTTGCCCAAATTTCCTTTGCTATTCTAGGTCTCTTCCAATTCCAAATGAATTTTAGGATTGCTTTTTCTATGAGATATGGTGTTGGAATTTTGATTGGAATTGCATTAAATTTGTATAACAATTTTGGAAGTATGGTCATCCTCACTATATCGGTTCTTCCTACCCAAAAACAAGGGATATCTTTCTGTTTTCTAATATCCTCTTTGATCTCTTTTTTCAGAGTACTGTAGTTTTCAATGTAGACGTCTTTTACCTCTCTCATTAGGTTAATTCCTAGGTATCTCATTTTGGGGGATGCTATTGTGAAAGGTGTTGTTTCTTTAATTTCTCAGTGAGTTTGTTATTCATGTACAGAAAGGCTATTGATTTTTGAGTTTGTATCCAGCTATACTATTGAATTTGGTTATTAAATCTAGAAGTCTTCTGGTGAAGCTTTTGGGGTCTTCTATGTAGAGTATCGTGTCATCCACAAATAATGATAATTTAATTTCTTCCTTTCCTATCCTTATTCCCTTTATTTCTTTCTCTTGTCTAATTGCTGAGGCAAATGTTTCCAGAACTACACTGAACAAGAGTGGTGACAGTAGACATCCTTGTCTTGTTCCTGATTTTAGAGTGAAATCTTTGTTTTTGTCCATTTATAATGATGTCGGTTGTTGGTTTGTCATAGGTGGCTTTTATCAGATTGAGATAAAGACCATCTATTCCAATTTTCTGTATAGTTTTTTTTTTTATCATGAATGGCTGTTGGACCTTGTCAAATGCTTTTTCTGTATCTGTTGAGAGGATCGTATAGTTTTTGTCCTTGGCTTTATTAATATAGTGTATTACATTTATTTGTGTATGTTGAACCAACCTGCATCCTTGGAATGAATCATATTTGGTCATGGTGTATAAACTTCTTGATGATTTGCTGCATTCTGTTTTCCAGTATCTTATTGAGGATTTTTTGCATCTTTGTTCATTAGGGAGATTAGCCTGTATTTCTCATTTTTAGGTTGGGTCCTTCTCTGGTTTTGGTATCAGGGTAATGCTTGCTTCCAGGAATGAATTTGGGAGTTTTGCTTCCCTGTCAATTTCATTAAAGAGTTTGAGAAGTAGCAGCATTAGGTCTTCTCTAAATTCTTGTAGAATTCAGCAGTGAATCCATCAGGGCCTGGGCTTTTCTTTATTGGTAGTTTTAAAATTACATCTTCAATTTCATTGGCTGATATTGGTTTATTTAGAATTTTTATATCTTCTTGATTCAGTTTTGGTAATTCATATGCATCTAGGAATCTGCCCATTTCTTCTGTGTTTTCCATCTTATTAGAATACAGTTTCTCAAAGTAGGCACGGATGATCTTCTGGATTTCTGCAGGATCAGATGAAATTAAAGAAGAAATCAGACAGTTTCTGCAATTAAATGATAATGACAATACAACATACTGGAACTTATGGGACATAATCCTACTAGGACTGTGTGAAAGCAGTCCTATGAAGGAAATTTATAGTAGTAAATATCAGGAAAACAGAGCAGGCTCAAATAAGCAACCTAAAATTGAACCTCAAGCTTCTAGAAAAAAAGAGCAAGTCAAGCCCAAAGCTTGTATGAGGGAGAAAATTATAAAAATCCGAGCAGAAATTAATGCAATAGAAACTAAAAAAAAAATACAAAGAATCAATGAATCAACGAGGTGGTTCTTTGAAAGATTAAATAAAATTGACAAACCCTTAGCCAAAAAAAAAAAAGGAAAGAAAAAACTCAAATCCATGCAATTAGGAATGAAAAGGGTGAGATCACAACAGATCCTGTAAAAGTTTTGCTCTTTAAAACACACTGGGATAAAAAGGAATAAAAAGACAAGAGACAAACTATGAAACTATAGAATCTCAAAAGTGGCAAAAGAGGCAGCCCTCCCCCATCCGACGCTCTCTAAGCTGCGACCGGCCAGGAGAGACAAGCACCTTGAAGCTCAGCGGCTGTCCCGGGCCACGCCCACGGCACGGTAAGGTCCGCTTAGCCGCGCTGGCGCCTCCAACGCCCAGTCCCGTCCCCCCCACCCCGTGCTCCGCCTACCTTCTGGCTTTTCTGCTACCTGGCCCCACACTACAGAGGCACAGGAGATTATAAAGACCCTTGTCCTGAGCACTACAAGATAGAGCAGAAGTTAGTAACAGAAAGAGGACCTCTCAGGCTCCTTGATGAAAACTGAAGCTCAGCAGAAAAGTAGAGAATCTTTACAATAAAGGCACATCAGACCACTGTACTTGGTCTGCTGCTGGCTTGCTGAGACTCATTGACTTGTATATGCACAGGGATTCCTACGTTGCCTA
>NW_004624749.1:1986297-2000650 GCF_000247695.1 Heterocephalus glaber | reverse complement strand
AAAAAAAAAAAGAAAAAAAGAAAGAAGTAATATCAGGAAAGACAAAAGGGACACAATTATAGATAAAAAGGAAAATAAAAACATATTAACACCTTTATGACAAAATTATAAAATTTTAGCTGGGTGTGGTGGCACATGCCTTTAATAGCAGCACTCAGGAAGCTGAGGCAAGATGATTGTCAGGAGTTCAAGGCCAGACTGGACTACATAGCAAGACCTTATCTCAAAAAACAAAAACACAATTTTTTAGAAAAACTTAACAAAAACTTTCAAGAAAAAAAATAGAAATATCTGATTAGCCTCTAAAACCAATCAAAACACAATCCCAGTTTAAGACGTGAATGCAACTGAACATTCATGGAATTCAAACTCTTCTAGACATGTGAAAAAATCAATACATTGGGTAAATCCCAGGAACGCATGGATTCTTTCATATTAAAAAATATGTCAGTGTTCGATCCCTGGTACCAAAAAAAATGTCATGTAACTCACTACATTAAAAAAAACCATGTTTGGGCCAGGGATTTAGCTCAGTGGTTCTGCCGCCTGCCTCGCAAGCACAAGGTCCCAAGTTCAATCCCCAGTACCAAAAAACCCAAAAAAAAGAGAAAACCATGGTTACTATAAAAGATACACACTTTACTACTCTTTAAAGAAACTTACTAAAAACATAAAAAAGACTCATTCCATCATACTCACAGTCACTTTTATTGAGCTACACCATCATAAAGCACACATGGTGGATATCAGTCATATAAACGACTAAACAGTTGTATAGCACTTGATAGCTTACAAATCACATTTGTATCCATTTTCTACCTAATTCTAATCACTATCTCAAGTAGGTATCACATTTTTGAAACCTATATCAGGATGGATTTGAAAGGCTGAAGTGACTTGTCCTAAATCGCAATTATTTTCCTTTTTTGGTTGGCTGCCTGATATCATCTTACATATCAAATCAAAAGAGACACATATAATTAATAATTGTAAAAATTTCCAAAGTTGTAAATTAAAATTTCCAGGGGTTTTCAATGTTCTTGGAACAAAGATACAAATAAAAAATAATGCTATGGTTTACATTCTTAGTTATATCTATCTTTCCTTTTGAAGTCTATAATCCACAATTAAACAATGTTTTTTTCACCACTTAAAACAGTATGGCTTCTTCTAAGCTAGATGAAGTGAGGGAGCTTGTCTTTGGGGAACCAGTGAGTAGACCCCTCTGTACTCATTTCTGGGTAGCTTAAGTAACCTCTGTATGCCTCAGACTTTTGGGCTGTGCTCAACACAACTTGACCAGCCATTTCAGTGTCAAATCCAAGGATGGCAAGGGAAAGATGCAGTAAGACTTTCTCCTAATCCTCTAGGTACAGCTAAAAGTCCTGGAAATTATATATAAAACAAACATACAGGGGTTCTGAAAGGTGAAGAGGATGTACTGACTAGGCACCTAGAAACCTTAGGCACACCAGTGGTTTCTTGGGACTTGTTTTTGCCTTCCTGCCCCAGGCTGCTTTCTGAAGCAGCTGGAAATCCAGGAATCCCAACATTGATTTTTAAAAAGCATGAGAAAAGCCTACTCTATGGAAAAAGATCTGTAGCCCTATTCCCATCAAAAAGACTGAGTGGGGAGCCTCCATTCCTCCCTCATCAGGCTGGAATGGGCTGAACCCTCCACTCACCCTGGGAGGCCATGGGGACCGACAGGTCATCAGACCCCATGTCTGCCCCTTCCTCACCTGGCAGTGTCAATGGAGAGCACATGAGGTGACTGGGCTTCCAACTCTGCCCAGAGAGATGTCTATCCCTATCATTACTAGTGTCAGTGGGGCCCCATGGACAGTCAGGATTTATACCAATACCCACAGTAATGTGGTCATCCCAATCCCCTCTATGGTGAGGAGTAGTCATGAGGCATTCAAGACTCTCCCAGCCAGGGTGGCATCAGCAGAAGCCTAGTGGGGAGCTACCAATCCCACCCCTGCCCAGCAGTACTGAGAACCCCTATCCTAGTGTCAACAGAGGCCCATGATGGAACTGGACTTTTAATATCAACTTAAGTAATGAGGCAATACTTCCCCTTTTCCACTAGTAGTATAGAGGAGGCCTCCCACAATAGAAGACCTATGTAGGACACTGAGTCTCCAAATGACTAGATTTCAATATAAAATAACTAATCACACCAAGAACCAAGAAAATCTCAAATCAAGTGAAGATAACCCACAGATGATAGCACAGAGATGACACAGATGTTAGAATTGCCTTGTAAGGATTTTAGGGCATAAATTTTTTTTAAAAAATGGAAAGTCTCAAAAAAAATCAAATGGAGGGCCAGGGATTTAGCTCAGTGGTTCTGCCGCTTGCCTAGCAAGCATAAGGACCTGAGTTTGATCCCCAGTACCAAAAAAAAAAAACAAACAAAAAAACAAATGGAACTGAAAAACAAAAACTGAAATAAAACTCAGTGACTGACTCAACAGTACAAAAGCACAGGATGAATCTTTTGTGAACTTGAAAACAATAGAAAGTATCCAAAGTGAACAGGTAAATAGTATTATGGAATGAACTGTCTCCTCCTCACCCCGCCCAAATTCATTATGTTGCAGCTCCATCCTCCAATGTGACTATATTTGGAGATGGGCTATTAGGAGGTAATTAAGGTTAAAAGTGGTTGTAAATGTGGGGGTCCTAATCCAACAGGACCAATGGTTTTATAAGAGGAAGACAGCTCTCTCCACACACATAACTAAGGCCACATGAAGACACAGTAAAAGGCAAACATCTACAAGTAAGGAAGAGAGCCTGCACCAGGAACTGCACCCTGATGGACTTGACTTTGGATCTGTAGCCTTGAGAAATACATTTGTAATAAATCTGTAGCCTGTGAGAAATAAATTTCTGTTGTTTGAGCCACCTTTTGTATGGTACTGTGTTATGACAACCTGAGCAGACTAAGATTTTGATCCTGAAAAGTGGGGTGCTGCTGTAACCTAATACCTAAACATGTGGAGACAGCTTTGGAATTGGGTCCTAGGCAGAGGCTAGAGAGTTGTGAGGTGTATGCTAGACATAAAATCTTTAAAGACTTTCTGGTGCAACTTAGATGGTAGTGAAGAACATGTTATTGACATGTAGAGGAAAGATGAATCTTATCAAGTTCCAAGGAACCTGTCTGACCTGTATTCTAGTATTCTGTAAAAGGTGAAACTTGGATGAAATTAGGTATTTAACAGAGAAAATTTCTAATTAGAGTACTGAAGGTGTAGCTTGGGTCATTTTTGCTTAGAGAGAGATGTAACAGTAGGATGAATGATGAATAGAATGTTAGGCAACAAGGAAGCAGAATTTAAAAGATATGGCAAATTCTATTCATATGGCAAAAAAAGAGAAAGCTAGGAAGAAAGAGCTAAGGATGTGACTGAATAATCATTTGATCAAGAGATCATGGGTATGGCTCAAAGGCTTACCCAGCCAGCTCATCTTTATTTTAATAGGCTGGAAAACCTCAACTGGATCCATAGAGACCAGACCACCTTGCAAAGCCCAGGGGATGGAGCCACCTGGCAGAGCCACAAAGTCAGAGGCAGGACTGCCTTACCGAGTAGGGCCACAGACAATGTACCAAATCAAACGGAATTATTTTAAAATCTTAAGATCTGGGCCAGGGATATAGCTCAATGGCACCTCGCCTGCCTGGCAAACACAAGGTCGTGAGTTCAATCCCTGGTAACAAGAAAAGAAAAATAATTTAAAAAATCTAAGATCTAATGGAATTTGCCTTGCTAGGTTTTGGCCTTGTTTGGGACCATCACCCATGCTCTCCTATTTCTCCCTTTTGGTATGGGCATGTCTAATCTATGTCAGGCCAACCAATGATTTTGGAAGTGCATAGATTGGTTTCACAGGTTCTCAGCTGGAGAGGAATTATGCCTCAGGATGAATCTTACTTTCTTTCACACTTATCTGATTTGGGTGACATTTAGATGAAACTTTAGACTCTAGACTTTACAGTCAATGCTGGAGTGAGTTAGGACTCTAGTGGTTGTTAGGATAGAATGGATAAATGTATTTTTCATTAACGGACATAAATCTGGGCAGAAATAAAATGCTATGTACTGAACTGTGACTCCCTAAAATTCATATGTTGAGGGCCAGGGATTTAGCTCAGTGGTTCCACTGCTTGCCTCACAAGCACAAGGTCCTGAGTTCAATCCCCAGTACAAAAAAAAAAAAAATTGTATGTTGAAGGTCTAATCCCCAATATAACTGTATTTGGAGAAAGGGCCTTTGGGAGGTAACTAAGGTACATGAGGCCATAAAGGTAAGGTCTAAATCTAATAGGATTGGTGGCCATACAAGAAGGGGGAAATAACTCTCTTTTTCTCTGAATATGCATTAAGGAAAATCTATGTGAAGACAAAGCAAGAAGGTAGCCATGGTAAGTTAGGAAAAGAACGCAAAGTAAAAATTGAGTCAGAGGGTACCCTGATATCAGACTCCCCAACCTCTAGAACATTATACATTTCTAGAGACACTTAGTCTATGGGATTTTGTTGTGGCAGATCGAGCAAATGAAGACAAAAATACATTTAAAAAAATGAATGAAGACTCTGAAACTTATGAGATCACAATCAAAGGTCAAACAATTCTGTCACCAGAGACTAAAGGAAAAAGGGGGTGGGGAAGTGGGCTGAAAATGTATTTTGAAGAAATTATGGTCTAAAAATACAAATTTGGCAAAACACATAAATGTACAGATTGAAGCTCAACAAACTCCAAACAAGAAATATACTAAAAAAAAAAAAATGAAAACCCCCAAAACAAACAAAAGAACACCAACACATATCACAGAGGAACTTCAAAAAAATAAAAACACTACACTCAAAATTATATTTCCAGTAATAACCTTGAAAATTTCAATCAAAAGTATATGTACACAAAAAATGTTATCTGCCTCTCTCCATAAGTAAAATGGTGATAGGACAAAATTTCAAAATCTTTTCAAGTTTCTCAGTCTTAATATATAACATCAGTGCAAGGCTACAATTAAATTTTACTATGGTATAAAAAAATCTAAGGTATAATCTACATAGAACTGAGGTAAATCTTTATAAATATTCTCAGGTAATTCAGATAGCTTAAAATAAACTGAACACATGAAACATCTCTAGTTTCTCTTTCTAGGCTGTTAGATTCCTGGTAAAGCTGCCCTCACAGGAACTGCAACTGACCAACTAACAAATCTAATTTCTTCCTAGTTGTGAATATTCAGTTGAGTAGTTATCTCAAGCAACACTTCTTGGGTTCTTTCCCCCAATTCTTAGTCTATCCTTTCCATTTATCTCTTTTGTGTCATACACTTAAGGGTGAAGGACAACTTCTATTTCTCCACTGTTCCTGGACAAACTCATTAGGAATTTTCAATCCCTTATTTCTGTATCTGCAATTTCCCTATAAGGATCACTTGCCTCTTTATAACTTTGGGCCCTCAGCATCATAAGACTATCACGTCCAGCCAACAAGTCCTCTTTCCACCATGACACACCCTATTTCTCTCTTAAGGATTTGGTCACTTACATACACATTATGGTATTAGAAATAAACTTCCTCTTTCCCCAGGGAAATTTACAGTGTCCTCCATTAGGACATTTTAAAAAGTGTAAAACCTTTCATTCAGTCTAAGTAAGCTATACCCTACATCTACAATGACTTCTCAATAACTGTTTTAAATTTCTTTGTAGCCCTCACAACATGTATGGTAAATGCTTTGTGATGATATTCTGAATATGCCATTTATCCAGTATGAATTCTCTTATGTTGGCCAAAGGCTGAATGCTCACTAAAGGCTTGGCCATATTCCCTGGTTTTCCCTCCAGCATGAGTTTTCTGATGTTGAGAAAGGGACGAACTCTGGCTGAAGGCTTTTCCACATTCCTTACATGTATAGGGTTTCTCACCAGTGTGAGTTTTCTGATGTTTTGTAAGAGATGAACTCTGGCTAAAAGCTTTCCCACAGTCCTTACACTTGTAAGGTTTTTCGCCAGTGTGTGTTCTCTGATGACGGATAAGGGCTGAGCGGTCACTGAAAGCCTTGGAACAATCACTGCATTTATAGGGTTTTTCCCCAGTGTGAGTTCTCTGGTGCTGAGTCAGAGCTGAACAGTAGCCAAAGGCTTTCCCACATTCATTACATTCATAAGGCCTCTCCCCAGTATGAGTTCTCTGGTGCTGAATAAGGCCTGAGCGGTCACTAAAGGTTTTGCCACATTCATTACACTTGTAAGGTTTCTCTCCAGTGTGAATGACCTGATGCTGGGTAAGGAATGTGCTCTGGCTGAAGGCTTTCCCACATTCATTACACTCATAAGGTTTCTCTCCAGTATGAATCCGCTGATGCTGTGTGAGGTATGAGCTCTGATTGAAGGCCTTCCCACATTCACTGCACTCATAGGGCTTCTCTCCAGTATGAATTATATAATGCCGAATAAGGGCTGAGCGGTGACTGAAGGCTTTCCCACACTCATGACATTCATAGGGCTTCTCTCCAGTGTGAATTCTCTGGTGAAGAGTAAGGTGTATGCTCTGGCTGAAGGCTTTCCCACATTCATTACATTCATAGGGTTTTTCTCCTGTGTGAACTCTCTGGTGCAAGACAAAAGCTGAGTAGTAATTGAAGGCCTTCTCACACTCATTGCACTTCCAAGGTTTCTTTCCTGCATAAATTCTCTCATGCCTGATTATATCTGAATTTTGCTTTAAGTTCTTTTTAAATGAATCAAAATTATGAAGTCTCTCTCTCTGTTGTTGAACAAGTAATGACCGCCGATTAAAACTTCTAAATTCATCACATTGGTAACTTCTCTCCCCAGAAAGTTTCTTGTGAGTGACAACCTCTTTTATTAGATGTTTTTCATGGTTTTCTTGCTGATTCTCTAAAGAGTCCTTACATTCACTGGAACCTTCCTTTGGAAATCTTTCTATTAACACCCCAGGGGCTGGTTCTTCAGAAAAGTCCTTCTCTGGAGTTAGCTCTCTGCTTTCTGGGATTGTCTCCCAGTCTGAAAGAGGCAAAAATACACAGGTATCATTTCCTACATTGAGAGAAAAACAACTGGTGTGGTTAAAAAAAAAAAAAAAAACTACAGAAAAAAATGCTTACAGGAAACACAAAAATTTAAAAACCCTTAAAACTAGCCCTCCAATCTTGTTTTTTCTTTGTTTGTTTGTTTTGGGTACTGGGGATCAAACTCGGCACCTTGCGCTTACGAGGCAGGTGGTAGAACCACTGAGCTAAATCCCCAACCCTAGCCCTCTAATCTTAAGAGGACACAGGAAAAGAAATGTGACTGGGCAAAGAAGTACAGCTGCATAAAGAGAGAGGGTAAGCAGGGACTCAACATTCTTCTAGACAGCAGAGTAGGAAATGGAAAGTCATAACAGAGCAAGACTCAGCAGGGGTGGTTTAGGGAAATGGCTGAGAAAACACAGGGTCTGGAAAAGACAGGGCTGGGATCGGAAAAAGACAGTCTGGGAATTACCCACTGTACCAAGCTCACCAGAGCCTCTCACAGCAGGTTTCATGAAAGATCATGTTTATCCACCTCCTTGCCACTAATCTCTTCCCACTCCATTATGTCCTAATTAATAAGAGACCAGTTTTTCAAAACCACCCCTCTAGCCAGGCATGGTGGCGCACACCTGTAATTCTAACACTCTGGAAGGCTGAGGCAGGAGGATTTCAAGCGCAAGCCCAATGTGGGCAACTTAGCAACTTAGCAACTTAGTGAGACCCTGTCTCAATCAATCAATCAATCAATCAATTAAAAGGACCAAGAATATAGCTTGGGATGAAGGCCCCCAATACCACCAAAAAGAAAAAAAAGTATCTTATGCAAAAATCTGTTCCCAGTATCAAGATGAGACATAAATTCTAGTGGCTAGCTTTCAATGTGGTCTAGACTACAGATTCAAATTATCATAGAGCTTAGTAATTAGGAAGCAATTGATCACTAATTGCTTACCATCACCTCACACCCACCAAACTGGAGAGAGTAGAATAGAACCAAGTTAAAGATGAGAGAGAGAGAGAGAGAGAGAGAGAGAGAGAAAGAGAGAGAGAGGATGCTTCATGTCCTCAGACTGGTTCCCAAACTGTTATGATACCTATCTATCTCAAGATCCTTTCTGGGAAGAGTTTAGGGAGAAAATTTTCATGCTAAAACCATCTGCATACTTTCAGGCTCAGAGGGTGTTCCAGTTTGGATACAGTTTGAGTGTGTCCCACACAGGCCTATGTGCTACACACCTGGTGACCTAATGTGGCAGTATTGAGACAGTGCAATCTATAAGGGGTAGAGCCTATCAAAAGGTAATAGAAGCCACAGAGGCGCCACCCTTGCAAGTAATCCATGCTGGTCTGAAGGACTAAGTGAGTTCATGTGAGAAAGGGTTGTTACAAAGTACAGCCACCCAATGAGCTAGAGCTTTCTCTATACGATGAGTTTCTACTCTATTTCTCTGCTACACTGTGATGAGCCAAGGAGGAACTCACCAGGGTTGAGCAGATGCAGGAGTCATGCTTCATTTTTTTTACTTTTTTATTTTATGAAAAAAATTTCATCACAAAATAGTAAATGACTAACAATAGTTAATACACTGTGTACTGTTATCTTCAAAGTAGTTACTCAGGGTACAAGCCATAAACCAGAAAGATTCTTACAAAAAAGAAACAAACAGATAACACAAAACTTAGGGAATATGTAATTTGGGGAAGTATTTGAACTTCTCCCTACATCCTATCTATCTCTCTTCTATTTTGCTTTTTATGTGTGAGTATATATTTTTTCTCATATAAGAGAAATCATATGATATTTGATCTTGTATGTCTTATTTCACTTAACATTATGTTCTTAAATGTCCAGAACTGTGTGCTAAATAAAACTTTTGAAATAAAGTACTGAGTCTCAGATATTTGGTTATAGCAACAGAAAACATTAATACAGATGTCTTTCATATCTGAGTGTGTCTTTAAGTGAAATGAATCAATACAATACAATGTTATAAACTGCATCATATTCAGGGAAGTGCCTAGGATTTAAGGATAAATAAGTAGAAAAGATTAAAGGTAAACTGACCTCCAGCTAAGAGGAGTGAAAAATTAAATCTCCAAATGTTTGTGGAGAACACATAGGGAGTACAGGATACTAAGAAGCTTGACTATCTGGTGCTAAGGTTCAAGCTGAAGAATAGAGAAGGCAAAAAGTTTAGACAGGTAGCCTGACAAAGGCCTTGAAATTAGGTAGAGGACAAACAGCACTGGCAGAGGAAGCCATTAACTCGGGAATTTAGCAACACTATGCTGCCCTATTATATAAGGATCTGACAGAAGAAAGTATAATTTTCTGGGAGTCTAGTGCAGTAATCCAATGACAGAAGTAATAGGGTCAAATCCATGACATCATTCCAAAAACAGTTACCAATATTTAATTAATAACATTTATTTGTTTAGCATATAACCAGGAACTGTTCTAAACAATTCTCTTGAATTATCTCATTTGATCCTGAGCACAACTCTGAGTTAAGAGTCATTATTATTCCCATTTTATAGCTGGATAATCTGAGATAAAGGGAGGATAAGTCAACTTGTTAAAGATTACAGAGCTAGTGAGTAGCTAAGACAGGCTTTCAACCTAGGAAGACTGATTCCAAAGTCTGAACTCCGCTATGCTGTCTGTGCCAGGAGAGGGAAAACCCAGGGATCAATTGATAATCATTGGTCTGAGACTCAAAAAACAGCATTTAAGAACCAGGGATTTAGCTCAGTGGTTCCGCCGTCTGCCTTGCAAGCACAAGGTCCCAAGTTCAATCCCCGGTTTAAAAAAAAAAAAAAGCATTTATCCTGCAGAGATTAAAGAACATAAGCAAAAAGACCTGGTTTAGAGCCTTATATTCAAGCAAGTTGTTAACAACTATTAAAATATTGGTTTCATTTCATCTTATTTGGGAAAAAGAAATGGTTTGAAAGGGTGTAAAGTTATTTACTCACTAAAAAATAATATTCTAACTTTATAAAGAAATCATCAAACACAGAGCTAGAGTGAAGCCCAGGAAAGACTGCACACTGTTTCCTTGTTTCCATGGGTCTGTGAAACCTGGAAAGGCTCCTCCACAAGCACAGCTACAACCATTTAGATTTTATTTTCACTGTTTCCAACACTCACTCACCTGGACTGGTTGCTTTTGAGACTCTTCTTGCTAGCTCCTCCTCACACTCCAAATGAGAGATTACATCAGGCTTGGAAATTGGAAGTCCTGTTATGAGGAAAACAACAGGAGTGTGGTAAAGAACTTAGTGCTAGCTCCTTGGTCTTAAGAAAAGAGTATAAGAGACAGAAGTCAGTTCTGGATTTCTTCCCCAAATGTGCTCAAAAGAGGGTAGGAAGGTTGATACGGGTTTATTTGAGTTCCGAACAACCAAATCACTTGTTTTTACCTCTCTCTATTGACAACCATTCTTTTAAGAATAGTTTTCACCAGAACTTGTTTTGATATCCCTTGGACCTTGAGACCATACTTCTAAGTGAAATAAATCGGACACACATGTTTAAATACTGCATTGTTTCTCTGTCTGGTATGAGAAACCAAAAGTGGAAATAAGGACTGAAATGTATAATGGATGCTGGGAAATGGGAAGAAAGTGTTCAAATGGAAAGGGGAATAAGAGAGGAGGGGGAGAGAGAAAGGAAGGAAGGGACAAGAAAAAAAGTGAAAATAGAGGAAAAAATGGGAAACAAAGCTTTTGTACACAGGGAGGGGAGGGGGCTTGAGGGAAAGAATGGGATAAAATAAAATAAAATTTACTTTAAAAAAAGAACTTGCTTTGACATCTTTAGTCAAGGAATAGAGAAGAACGCTATGATAAAGGTGCCTATTGTTATTCTACCTGCCTTTCTAACTCAAGGAGTGCTAAGAAAATATCCTGAAACAAAAAGCAGAAATTGCCTGTCTCAGGTCTTACAGAAATTAAGAATCTTTGAATCTAAGTATTTCAGAGCACACAGGAACTAAGGAAGCAAAGATACCACACCAGGTAAATTCTCAGGGGACAGTGGAGCCATCCTTACCCAGCAAGACCAGATTCCTAGGCTTCTTGGGCACATCTCCCTGAGGAGAGTCCAGCTGCCCCCACTGGGCGAGAGCCGAAGCCATATCCCTGATCATCAAGGGTTTCTGAAAAACACAAAGCATTGGTGCTCACTGAAGGGCCTTCTAGAGGCCTCTGAGAAAGAGTAAAACTGACAGCATAGGAGAAGGTGGACAGGAAGGATGGAAGATGAGACAAAATGACTTTTTCAGCCCTTCCAACACTGATTCTCTGGCATATGTGTAGTCCACACTCTTACTCTCCATGCATTGGAACTGCATTTTACCTGCAGGTAGGATGGAAATGACCTTCAAAGTCAAACCTGAAGGTTCTGAGTTCCTCGTTTATGTATCAAAAAATTAAGATTATACAACTGTAGAACTTCTTACTGCTTATACACTGGAAAGGGTAAAATTATAAATTAAGTATTAAATATAGTATGGTTGTTAAAATACAAAGAGTTCATGAAATAAGAAGTATTTTTCTCCCTAGCTTTCCTTTCAGAATAAAATCAGCCCAATACATATACAGTATTAAAAATTGAGATTTTTTTCCTATGTTTGCCACAGAATATGGATTTATTCAAATCCTAATTATTATGCAAGTACTCAAAGTGCTTTGTCATTTTCACAATGGCCCTGATGGGCCTGACTCCTCATCTGCTCTCTACTTCCTTGTATACTACTCCTCCTCCGTTTCCCTGTGCTCAGGCCGGAAGTCTTTTTCAGTTGTTTGAAAGGTGTGCCACATTCCCTTGTGCTGCTTTTTACTTGCTGCTTCCTGTTCCTGAATGTTCTCCCCACTGTCCCCACCTTTCAGCTATTTGAATCATCCGTATACCTCAGATCTCAGCTCAGGTTCACCTCCTTGGGGAAGAATTCCTTGACTCCAGCTATAGCACCCTCTTCCTTCTTTACCTTTTCAGGAAAAATGGAGGGGAGGAAGGGTCTCTGTGATTAACAACTGTCTGTTCCATTAGACAGTCAGCTTCACAGAGCAGAGGCCAGGTCTCAGATCAAAATCAAAACTGGCAATTTCTCGCAGGGTTTTACATGGATCACTAGCACCTGTATGCTCTGAGGTCTGACCTAACACACATGAGTAATTCCAGCCTCTGTCCCAAAGGGACTGCTCCTCTCCCAGTGTTCCAGCCAGATCCTACTGAGGCATCTTTACTAATCTTCTGTCTTCAATCAATCACTACATGTTTCATCTTGCTGAGCCTTTAAAAAACCTTCAAGGGGCCTATTTGCCTTTGGTGTATTTAAAATATATATATATTTCTTTATGCAGTTTAACTGTTTTACTTATCTATATGTCACTGCCTCAGGAAACTCTTCTGAGATGGGGCAAGTGGCTATTATTACTCTGCATCTCCCCACAAGGCCAAAGACAGTACCGAGTGATCAGTAAGTGTGCAGCAAGCACTCAGTGGATGGGGAAGAAGTACTGCAGAGAAGGAAAGTTCTGCTCAATTGAGGAGCATTTTCTGTGAATTTCATCACTCATCATTTACCAGGATGAATCCAATGGCCTTAGAATCAAGGTGGGACAGTTTCTTAGCAATGCAAAAAACCATACTCATGCTAAGAACTGAAGAAAAAAAAAAAAGAACAAGAAGAAATCTAAACTTACCTGGGACCCAGGGGTCAGCAGCACATCAGTCATGCCATTTTCTTTTGCATCTCCAGCACCGGGAAGGTCTGAGTCCTCAGCAAGCAATCCTACAAGTGGAGACAGGAGCCATCACAATTACTCTGGTCTTGCAGTGAACCAGAAACTTTATCTAAGAGTCAATATAGGGGATCAAAGGACAATCCCAGAAAATCCTTGACAGAAAACATTCATGACTCTTGCTGCCTCAAATTCCTTTTGCTCTCCTCTGCCCTTAAACTCCTTCGAATCCGGACACACAAACTAAATGCATACTTCTATCACTTATCTGCGGAGTAGCCAAAACAATACTCAAAGTCTCTGTGTGTCGATCAGAACCTCAAACAATGATTCGTTTCCGTTGTATTCCAGGATGAAAGGATGAAAGAGACTAAATGGGAATACTGGCTTTTCACATACAATACTAGCTGTCTTAGAAAAGCAACGGACTGGCGGACCCCCCATCCCCAGAAAACCTTACCACAACAGCATAAAAAACAGGATTGTAAACAAATCCCGTGCCTTCGCTTTTGCCATCTGCCAAATGTGTCAAATAGTTTCAGTTGTACAGCCTTACTTAGGAGGACAAAAAGGAAGTCATTATCAAAAGCCAAACTGTCAGGTCTGTTGATTTGGAGGACATGGAGGCATTCGTCACCCTAGACCAGCAGGGCAATGGGGACAGTGCGCGCGAGACCAATAGCAGGAAGCGGCTCTTGCCCGGGGAGAACGCGATGCCGGTCCTCCCTGCGCCTGCCTGCCCAGCCTGAGGGCAGCCTCTCTCCCTGCCCTCTCTCCCGCGTTACCGCGGCCGCCTCACTGCTGGATCCTCACCTCTGTCTCCAGGATCCATCGCGACTCCCTCCTCCGCCCAGGGCCGGGGCCGACCGCTCGGGTCCATAGAGAGGCCCGGAACGCGCGCCCTTCGCCGAGCCCCACTGCCGCCCTCCTTCGGGGCACTTAGACTCAGAAGGCTCCACGGTCAGCCCTCCTCCAACTCGGGACCGACCCGGAGGCAGCCAGGATAGCTGGGTGACAATGGCAACTAAGAGCAGGAGGGGCCGGATCTCGAGGTTGAACTACAATTCCCAGAATCCTCCGCAGGACGCGTCTCGCTCCCGGGCGCCGCTTCCCAGAGAACCCCGCGGCGCGTTCCCCCCTTTCCTCTAGTTTGTGGGAGTGCGCGGCAATTCAACTGCATCTTCTCTCCATGCTGAAGCTGGCTGCTGGACGCGTCACACCCAGGACGTGTGTTCCCCGTTGCTGTAGCCCCGGAAGCGCACCCCCCCGCCCGCCCCTTGGCCTCGCAAACTTCCCACCTTAGCTGCTCTTCTTCTTTTAAGAGGAAATGCCTGTTAATTAGTTTTGGTTTGAAATCTACTTTGTCTGCAAATAAGATTGCTAGCCCTGCTTTCTTCTGGGTTCCTGTGGCGTGGAGAACTGTTTTCCATCCTTTTACTTTCAGTCTGTGAGTTTCTTTTTGAGTTAGGTGTGTTTCTTGTATACAGCATATTGTTGCGTTTTCCTTTTTAATCCATTCTGCCAGTCTGTTTC
>NW_004624749.1:1967560-1983937 GCF_000247695.1 Heterocephalus glaber | reverse complement strand
TAAAATGTACCAATAAAATTAATTTTTTTTTAAAAAAGAGGAAATGCCTGAATGCTCCCCCACCGCCATTCTTTCCTTTCTACTGAGTCTCTACAATTAGGTTCATTGTGGTTGAGATTGCTTCAGTTTACTTTGAGTAAGCAGGGATGTTTGTGCCAGGCTACCCTTCTGAATCAGGAAGGATGGAATTTCAGTTACAGAAATTACCTTGATACAGAAGTAGCCAAGTCCCAAGAAATACCTGTAAGGTACTGCTGCCGCCAGGAGACAGGAACCTGAAAAGTCGTTTCCAACACAGCGTGTTCTTGCTTATCTTCCCACAGTGAAATCGCCAATTTGTTGGCCCAGTTTATATTCTCAAGAAAGAAAATTTGATTAGCATAAATATGATTCAGAAGCCACAAGGTCCAATTGCCCTTTCTTCAGTAGACTCCCCCCTACTTTTAGCTAGGCCTAAGGCTCCAAGGTCAATTTCATTTCTCCATTCCTGCCTTTTGCCAAGGGGGTGAAAGCAAAAGTGCTTCTTAAAGGAAAGGGAGATCTTTCCTTTGACACCTTCTTCCCTGCTGGCTGGATCACAGACAAGAAGGCATGGACCATGTAGACGAGATCAACACCTTAGGAATGGCAAACAAGACGGGGAACTGAGCCCCTGACAGTTTTCTGGAAATGAATTTGGGCCTCAACATGAAAAAAATATAAACTTCTCATTTGTAGGAGCCACTATTATTTGGAGTTTCTACTACGTAGAAAGTCACACTAATCTAACTGGTCTGTAGATTAGGTTGGAGAGAGGGCCTGTAATGGAGAAAAAGCCATGCCAGCTCAAACTGCAGCTGAAGAGTATCTCCTCACCCTTCTATTAGCAGGTGATAAGAGATGGGCAGTTTTCCTTCAGAAGATGTATTTGAAGGACACTCCCAGCTGATCTCTGGAACACCAGGACATGCCTTTTTTTCTTGTTCCTAACTATCCTCATCGCAGAATTCCTTTTGTTACCAAACCAAATTGTCAGTTCTCATTCCTCATCTCTCAACCTGTTGACAGCAGATGAAACAACTTGACTACTACTTTGCACCTGAAAACTGGTTTTCCTCCTTGACTAAGATTATTAATTGAGCTGTGGTACTACATGGAGGCATGAAGATAAGCAGAAGTTAGAAGGTCCTCAAACATAAATCTTTATTATCTTCCACAAAAGCATTTTATGTCTGTGTGGGGATCTCTTGTCTGGCTGACATTCTTCCATATTCTAAAACCTATTTGGCCTAATGTTACTGATGTTGGACCGTAACTGAATACTCCCACACATGCTGCATTGGTAGGACTTTTCTCCATTGTGCATTCTCTTAATGTTGAATAAGCTATCCTTTCTGGAAGAAAGCTTTCTCTCATTTAGTGCTTGTCTCCTCCATGATTTTTCTTTTTTCTTTTTTTTCTGGTACTGGGCATCAAACTCAGGACCTTGTGTTTATGAGGCAGGCACAGTACCACTGAGCTAAATCCCCAGGCCCACTATGATTTTTCTGATGCAGATAGAGGGGTAAGCAGACAAAGATGTTTCCACACTTATCAAATCCAAAAGGAGTATCCAACATGCACTCTGCTGTGATGAATGGGAGATGAATGGTCAAACAAACTTTGCCCCAAACCCCTGGCTGCTCTCTGGTGTGAATTTATGGGGAGCAATAGACTTTTCTGGCTAAAGGAGTTCCCACATTGTGTACATTCATAAGGACTTTCCCCAGTATGAATTTTCTGATGCCAAGTAAAAGATAAGTGGGCAAAGAAGGGCTTCCCATATATGTTACACTGAAAGGGTTTCTCTAGTAGAATTCACTGATGCTCGGTAAGGCTTAATTAGTCATAAATTTTTTTCTCATATTCACTGTATATAGAGGGGATCTCCTCTGTGTGTGACATCACATGCTTCCAAAGACTACTCCTGTAGCTGAAGATTACATTCTTGAAAATCTAGGACTTCTCTCCAGTGTGAGTCCTTTGGTGGCAGATGAGAGATAAATGGTTATACAAGGTGTTTCAAAATATGCTGTGTTCATATTTTCTTATGTTACTGCTGGCTTTCTTGGGAGGAGTGGATCCTTCCCTTGAGTCATTCTCCCTGAGTGAAGATTTCTTCCGTTTCCTCTAAAGGCTTTCCTTCTTTCTGCCCTCAGGTTTTTCAAGGCCATATGTGGAATAGAGAAGACTGTGTGTCCCGAGTTTTTCCCATTAATTTTTTGTTTGATTTTACTTTTTTCATAAACAGCCTACATTTGGATTGAATCCTGGTTGTTGGGACTGGCTTTCTAAAGCAAAGAGAAAACATATAACTGGCCTTCAATGTTTGTGAAAAGTAAAATAGTGTATATGTTAAGAATCAATATAAAATATTGCCTGGTTTATTGGCAGTGCCTTAACATCAGGAAGAGCCTGAAAAAATAGCAAAAGAAAAGGTTTAAATAAAAATTAGAACTGGAAGATGGGCATTTAGCCCCAAAATATGTTTCATTTGTTCATCCTTTTGCTACTTGTCAAATATGCCTTTTAAGTGCCAGTACAGAAAAAGTCACTGAGACTCTAATAAACAAGACAGAAACAGTCCTTGCCCTCATGATGATTATATTCTACTAGACATATAACAAAGGAGAAATAAAACAATATTGTGCTTGGTGATGAGTGTGGAGTGGGAATTGGATGAGGAGCTTCTTTAGAGGGACCCTAAATAATGGTCATCTGAAAGTGACATTTGAGGTGAGAGCTGACAGAGGGAAGTTAACCATATGAACAGCCAAAAGAGCATTTCAGAAAGAGGTGTGTGACAAAAAAAAAAAAGGAACTACATGGAGAAACATAGGGATGACCAAGGCAGTTGATTATGTGTTGAGAACAGTAGGCAATAAGCAGGGAAACAAAACCTCAATAGTTTTTTAACATCACCTTCCTGCAAAGGACCCTCTGAGGAGGGAACAGCTGCTTCTCCTTATCCTTTGAGAATTTCACAGTCACATCCTTAAACTTGAGTGATGTCTGAAAAGACAAATTCATTCTTGCTCAGCTATGTGCCTTCTTTCATGTCTTACTGAGTAGGAAAAAAGAACAGCATCCAAAGACAAATAGAAAAAATGGTTTTGAAGATGTCAGAGATGCTTGATATATTAGAGACAAGGTACAAGTCTGTGACCTGAGCCATAAAAGTCTTCGTTATGGTTTTATGCTATCCTATCCATGGTGGACTTTCCAAATTTAAAGGACAGTTATTTGGCTTCAGTTTTTTAACTATAAAATAAAAAAATTGGATCAGATGATTGTTAAAACTCTCGACTCTAATATTAATTGTTTGGTAAGATCTCAGACTGACCAAGTGGTTCTTTTCAAGGAACAGATGAGAGTCTAAGAGGAACTGAAACTGGAGAGACAAGATTGAAGATGCAGTGCACTTTTGAAATGATTCCGAGTTTTCATATTCTCTTGAAAATTCTCTAAATACTTCCTGAGCCGCTGGGCTCATTGCCAGAGAGAGCTGCCTCAACTCTCTCCTCCTCAACTATTGGATGCAAACTTAAGAGGGGGACCAGTGGCCACTCAAAAGGAAGGCCCCTGCAGCTGGGTTGCAAGGGAGGAAGGAAAGAGTCTGGTGCCAAAAAGGGTATGGGAGAGCATTCAGAGCCCAGCTTCCACGGGGATGGAACTAGTTTCCAGGCATTCACTCCCTGGCTGGCAGGCAGTGCTGGACTGAAGAAAGTCCAATTCACCTGCCATCTAGCTGTTCGGGAAAGCGCTGCCTTTTTGTCTTCTGTGTTCTTTTAGAAGAGACTCAGCTCAGAGACAGCAAAGCTAGGAAAAAAAACATAAAAGAGACCAATCCTACTATCCTATTGTGATAGTTAATCTTGATTGTCAGCTTGATAGGTTGCAGAGATGCCTAGGAGATTAGTAAAGCACACTTCTGGGTGTAATCGGGGTGTGACCTTGAGGACAATATGTGGTCCTTGGCCCTGCTCTTCCTAGCTTTTCCTGCTCACCGTGCTTCCTGGCTGCCACAAACTGGGCAACTTTTGTCCACTATACTGTTTCACCATGATGTTTTCCCTTGGAGCCAGCCAACCATGCTGGAGACCTCTGAAACCATGAGTTGAAATGAACCCTTCTTCATTTAATTGTGTTTGTGTTAGCTACTTTGTCCCAGCAACAAGAAAGCCGACTAATACACCTACTGAGTGCAAAGCAGGCCTACAAACAAAACCACCCTTTCCAAGGGGTGGATGTTACAATTACTGGCAGGGCTTTGTTTCCTGGGTTAGCAGATTCCTGGGAACAGAACTCTATTCCTACATCAGAAAACTATTGAAGATCAAATAGTTCATGCCAAAGTTAACTTTTACTCCATTTTCTAAACCTACAGTTCACATTTAACTCTCTAGTCTGTAGTATTTTGTTTTGATATAAATAAGCAATTTAATAGATTACTCAAATTAATTTGATTTTTAAATTCAATTTGGCTATGAGGATGCTATACTAGCTACTTAAAAAGCAAATATGAAACCTATAAGGTCAAGCATTTAAAAAGTAATGTAAAAGAAAATAGACAACTGTGTACTACTCAAGTATTGTTTAGTTGTGAGGTCCAGAAGTACATTTGAGCCAGCTCAGGTTAAGTGGGGTGCTATTTTTAGGGTTCAGTGGGCATTACAAAGACACTGTGATGAAACTGTACCCGGACCTCATTGCATTTGTGGCCCCTACTGGGATCCAAGAGCATGAGCCTCCTGTCCTGCTTCCTCCTGAGTGCAAGGAGTCCCACCTGACAAGAGTGCATCTCACCAAGAAAGGAAAGCAGAAGCTGGATGCTGGAAAGTCCAGCCAGTTTTTTAGAGTCATTTTCCGCAAAACTAGGAGGTTGTGCTCAAAATGATACCTAGCTCTTCAATGGTCAGTCTAAGATTAATATAGCTGCTCCTCTAGCAAGATGGGGACCAAGCAGGACAGACTCCCCCTCCAACCCCCCACCTGCAATACAGCACTGGCTGGCATCACAGGAGAGAATGGGAGATAAAGGACTGACCAGAGAACTAGGGGATCTGGAGTATCATGTGCAGAGGTAGGTGGATCCCCACCCATAGTGGGGTTCTGCTGTTGAAACTGAAGACACACATGCACCAAGGGAGCCTGAAAGGTTTATTACATGACTCGGGTCTCTGGGGAAACCAGGGGAGGCTTGTCTAGCAAGCCTGAAATGCTTGAGAGCAGGAAAAGGAGCCCTGCCTGGATTTCTACTGTGTTCACACATGGTCAAGGGAAAGCTGACAAAGAAGAAAGCATCAAGCTTTCTGATCTGCCTGTCTAGATGTAGGAGGAGGAAGAGGTGAGGCTTAAAAGCTGCCAGCAACCAAACGTCAAAATGTGGAGGCAGCCGTCTCTGATGGTACATATCTCTAATCCCAGCTACTAGGGAGGCTGAGGCAAGGGAATCACAAGTTCAAGGCCAGCTTTGGTAATGTAGCAAGATCCTATAAATAAATATGTAAATAAAAAGAACTGAAAATGTATTTACACACAATAGAGTATAACTCTGCCATAAAGAAAGATAATGCATTTGTAGGAAAGTGGGTGCACATTGAGACCATAATGTTAAGTGAAATAAGACACAAAAGCTTAAATATCACGTGGTTTCTCTTATGTGAGAAACCAAAATTATAAAGAGCAAAATAAAAGATAGGTAACAGGAAATAGGGAGATCTTTCTCAAATGGAAGGGGGATCCAGAGATGGAGAGAAGGGGGAAGAAGAGGAGGGAAAGGGATTGAAAAAAGGAATTAAGATGTGTTATATACAAATACCAACTCCACACAAGGAATGTAAACATTGTGTACTGCAAACATTAAAAAAATAAAAATAGCTCAGGATGTAGTTTAGTGGTTGAACACTTGCCTAGCATATGTGAGGCCCTAAATTCAATCCCCAGACCAACAAAAAAATCAAAGCAGGGCTGGGGATTTAGCTCAGTGGTTTCGCCACCTGCTGCGCAAGCACAAGGACCCAAGTTTGATCCCTGGTACCAAAAAATAAAAAACAAAAACAAAAACAAAAGCAAAGCAGAGGCTCATTACACAGAGCAAGTATACATCCAGGGCAGGATAGAGAAACTGTCTCCTAATGCTCTCCAGTTCTTTTCCTCTTAGAACTTGATGCAAGTACAACCTTATAACACCTGGAAAATATAAGGAATAATAATCTCAAGGGAAAGGTTTATTCATTTGGTGGAAGGTTTTTTTTTTTTTTTTCTGAGCCTTGAAAGATCCAACAACAGTCTTCCCAGACTTGCCCGCATAAAATGACAAAATAATATTCTGGACATTTATTACAAATAGATCTCATCTTTTGGAAGGGCAGAAGAGAGAAAAGAGGAAAGGACTTAGTGATAATGGGATCCACCAGTGGCCCTCTGAAATTGACTGTTGATAGACTGCTATACAATCCAATGTGATGTCACATTTGGTAGCACTCTCAGAATTCCAACTATGGTTATGATCCTCTGCTGATCAGATTTCTTTCTTATGTTAACAGACTTGTATGCCCCACTGGGTACTGAAGGAACAATGATAGTAATAGAGAAAAGTTTTAAAGTAAGTTTAGTAGATTAGCTATTAAAGTAGTTATGGAAGCAAAATAGGTAGTGTATCCCTTTAAAAGCTTGCCTTAGCCCATTGCTTCTGTTGTTTAAAGTGAAGGTTATATAGCTCCTTTGATCTGTAGCTCCACTATAGATAACACCTCAGCTCTGAAGAACAAAGTGGTAATCCCTGAACAAACTTGTTATATATGTGCTGTAACTGTCACGTGTTTAGGACTGTAATCAGTGACAGAAACCACCTGTTTAACCATTAAGCAGAAATTGGTACTTTGTTTACTTAACAAAGACCACTAGGGATGAGATAATGACTAACAAAAGTATAAAAGGTGACTAACAAAGAACGCAGCTTGCGGACACTAACCAGACCAATTTTCTGGCAGTCCCGCCTGCTTGCCAGTAAAACTTTTATTATTTTAGGGCGGGAGATTTAGCTCAGTGGTTCTACTGCCTGCCTCACAAGTGCAAGATCCCAAGTTCAATCCCTGGTACCAAAAAAAAAAAAATTGTGCTGCTATTTTACCTGAATTCTGTGTCTCCGTGTGCATTTCTTTCTGCGACTCCGAAACAATAGTGGTGTCCAACTTCATTTCTTGTTACATGAGGTCTCGAGACAGAGAATCTGGATTTGCAGTCTTAAACTTTCAGAATGGCCAGTGCCAAGGCTGTACAGTGCTTATGCTTTCTTGGTGTGCACAGGACATCTATCATGTGCCATGTGAACACCGCTTCATGCCATATTGGGAGATATTAATTAAAGGTAAAATGGCCCTTTCCTGAGTTTTTACCAATTGATGGAACAATATCCCACATTTTAGAAAATGCTGTGCATACTACCAGATTTTAAAAGGAAACAAAGAGAAAGCCATCAGAATACTCTGTTTCAGTTAACATTGTACTCAAAAGTCCATTCTAATTCTGATTTGTTTCAAACTCATCTTGCTGACAATTGCAGAATGTTTTAGGGAAATAGTTGACTCTCAATGTATTTTAAACAAGGCAGGAAAGTAAACATTCAGCACACTCAGAGACAGTCAACAGCCAAGTTTATCAGTAGTCCCATTTATTTTCTACATTATTAAACAACATCAGATATTATCTATACCCATAGATTCTGTCACATTTTCTTCAACTTGCTTCAAAAACCCACACATCAGAAGTTTTCCCTGACATTTATTTGCTCTAAGGTGGACCAAGATTAATAGGCAATATAAATAGGTTAGGGAGGGATCTGTTTGGCAATGTGGCTTTTTGAATCTTTCACTTCTGGGGGAAATCCACCTTAGTTCACTGGGATTCATGTAACCTAATTCCACACAGCTTTGCAGAACTATGTCCTTTTCTGGGCTTCACTTTAAGTAAATAGAAAGGGAATACAGACACCTAGAGTCAAGGTGCCTAACACTTAAAAAAAAAAAAAAAGCATTGGGTGAGGACTAGGAAATAGAAAAGTTTTGGGAATCAGGATGTGAAGTTTTTGGTAATGGGACTCACATTAAGGCAGATCATAAGTATTCAGAGAAATTTTCACTAAATAGGGAGTTTTTTTAGGTCCTGAGTTCAAGGTGATAAGCAAGAAGGGGGTCATGTGAAAAGAATGACCTAAGAGTAATATGCAAAATTTAATGGGTGGCTCTTGGTGTTAACCAAATATGGAGGTGCCTGTTTCTGTTCCTAGTCTCCAGGTGCTGGATTTTGGTTTATGAGATGTAAGCAAGAGATATAAGTCTGGGCCTTAAAAGTATCCCATCAATTCCTCTAGCTCTCTCTTCCTTCTTCATAGTGACTTTGGATGCCAAATATTCTAAATGATGAGGATGGAATGAGACAGACTGACTCACATCAGACTGGATGTGAGGCACAGATCTTTATCCGGGGACTTCCTTATTACTGCACCATAGCTTAGCATATCCCTCTTCTGCAATGAAGAAGAAACAACTAAAATTAAGAAGTGACTATTGCTGCGATGGATCTAGGATGATAAAGCTTCAGATAGGGCTGTGAAAATTCAGAGAAAGGATATGAATCAGAGGTGTTTTGATTGGAGAGGACTTGGTATTCATTCAGTTAAATATTGACTGAGCACTATTTGCAAGGCACTGTATGAGACACAAAGTCCTATAAGTCACACTTCCAAGTGCTTACAATCTAGTTGAGGAGGTAATACGTGCACATAAATTATAAAACAAAACTTAGAGCATGATGGTAAAGAGAATAGACTTTGAAAGAGACTAATTCAAGACCTGGTTTCACCTTTTACTACTGTGTCACCTTGGGCAAGTTACTCAATCTCTCTACACTTCAGTGTGCTCATCTGTCCAATGCAGACAGCAACAGCACCTATTTCATGGAGCTGGTGAGATGACTGAACAATCTTGTCCTTGTACAACTCTTAGCTGAGTGTTTACCACACAATAAGTGCTCAATAAGTGCTAGTGACTACTAGAAATATTAAGAAATATAAAAGCTGGGACACACAAAAACAAGGTCAGTGCCCAGAAAAGCTGTGAGAGAGGGGGACTAACAGCTATAAAAACAACTTAGTGTAAAAAACAGTTGCTCTGGTATAATTGTGCTTTTCCCCCTATTGTAGCCTCCAGTTGTTTAAAGTGCAGTGATACCTGGAGCCAAGGTTCTGACAAGAAGTATCTCTGAGGATCCCCTCCTAATATCTATCTATTTCTGATAACCTCAACAAAATTTTTTTGCAATGCTGGTGATTAAACGCAGGGCCTTGCACATGCAAGACAAGTGCTCTATCACTGAGCTACATCCCCAGCCCCTCTCCCAATTTTGACTCTGTAGAGTCATTTCCTACTTTCATACCCCACATCAGTTCTACAATACAGCAGGTACAGAGTGTTTATTCAAACATTGTGGAGCAGAAGCCAGAAAGGACAGGAGCCAGAGGGGGTAAAATGAACAGATGCTGGGCTTCAGTGGGGGAGGGGAGACCTGTCTTAAGTTTGTACAGAGGTCCTTGGTCTGACTGAAGCTCCCACCCAACTCAGTCCATCACCTGTTTGGCATAACGCCGTTGATGTTGAATGACTGAGGATTTCGAGCTGAAAACTTTCCCACACACGCTGCATTCAAAGGGCTTCTCCCCTGTATGAACTCTCTGGTGCCTCGTGAGTCGGCACCTCTGGCTGAAGGCCTTGCCACACTCAGTACACTCATATGGCTTGTCACCCGTGTGGATCTTCTGGTGCTGTGTGAGGGATGAGCGGTCAAAGAAGGCTTTGCTGCACTCGTTACACTGGTATCGAGGCTCCCCTGCATGAGCTTTCTGGTGTCTGTTGAGCGATGAGACTCCATAAAAGGCTTTCCCACACTCGCTGCATTCATATGGCTTCCTGCCTGTGTGGATGAGCAGGTGGCGTGTGAGAATGCTCTTCTGGCTAAAGGCCTTCCCACACTGATGGCACTCGTAAGGACTCTCTCCCGTGTGGATTCTCTGGTGCCGAGTGAGGGATGATCGGTCGAAGAAGGCTTTCCCACACTCACTGCACTTGAAAGGCTTCTCTCCTGTGTGGATGCGCTGGTGCACAGTTAGGGAGGATCGGTCAAAGAAGGCTTTGCCACATGCTCCACACTCATAAGGGCTCTCCCCAGTGTGCGACATCAGGTGTCGGCTCAGGCTGCTCCTGTGGCTGAAGGCCTTCCCACACTCTCGACAGTCATAGGGCTTCTCCCCAGTGTGTGTCCTCTGATGGCGGATGAGTGAAGAGTGGTCAAAAAAAGTCTTCCCACAGTCGCTGCATTCCTGGTCTCTCTCTTTAGGGAGGATTTTCCGGGACGGGGCCAATCCTCGACACAGACTTTTGTCTTGGGAAGGGGCCTTCTTGCAAGTCCCCACTGCAGGTCTTTCTCTCTCTGCCCTCAACCCTCCCTCTGGTGCTTGAACTTTAAGTTTGGGACACAGAGGACTTTGCCTGCGAAGGCTCTGCCTCAGTGTTTCTTCTGGGTTTTCTTCTTTGGAGGCATCTTGAGTCTCCAGCTTGGTCTCCAAGTCTGGAACAAACAGAAAAGAATGCAGTTTGTTTTCTGGGCTAGGAGATGTTAGAGCAGCTAGAAGAGACACCATAATGAATCTGAAAGTAATGTATAGTCATAGCACTGCTTGCTCCCACAAAGTCTAGGGAAGGCACAAGTCATGGGGATGAAGATGGCAGCAAAGAGATCTGATAGCAGACATCTCAGCACATAGGAGAATCAGGAGAGGAAGCTGAGTGGAAAGGGTGGCAACCAGTAGGAATATCAGAGTGTGGGCGGGCAACATGACAGACATGGTGAATGCAGATGAATACTTCAAGGCATAGAGAAAAACAGTGCAAGCTGATGGGTGATATAAAATAAGCACTTGAACAAAAGGTAGCACCCCATGTTTCCTCCCTGCCCCCACACACCAAGACACACACAAAATAAAACTCTGTCCTGCTTTGTTCATACTCAGTTACCTAGAGAGATACTCTGTGGACATTCTCTCTCCTCAGATCCTTGAGGACCCTCTCTCCATGGCTCATCCCCTCTCTTCAACCAAAAAATCACATCGGGTGGAGGGACTGGAAGTCCTGCTCATAGAGACAGAAACAAGCTGTGAGGCTGGACATGCAGGTTAACTGTTCTGAAGCTTAATCCTAGCTTCCACATCTATCAGAGAGAGTGCAGAGAAGGCAGAAAGTACAAGCCAGGAAGGCAGGACACAAAGTAGGGGAACCTCTGATTGGCGGTCAGGACTGACGTTCTAGAGAGGAACCAGAGGTACTTGGCCAGAGTGTTGACAAAATAAATCTACTAGAATTCACATGAAAGGGATGGAAAGCTTCCTGCCTGGGCTCAAATCCTCCTTTTGCCCTGGCTCCCAAGTAGCTGGAACTACAGACTTACGTCACTACACTTGGCTTCAGCCCCTTATTCCTGAATCTCCTGAGAGGTTCTCATTACCTACAGGGGCCCAACTTAACTTCTCACTAATACCTGACATCAGCAACTGCTCTTAACTTCCCCTTTGTCACACACAAAACTCTGTAACTGCAATTGCCTCTATGGGATCTCTAAGACTGTCCTTAAATAGTCAAAATCAAACACATCTCTGGTGACCTATGTGGACACACGAGCTTGTAGTCATACCCATACACACCCCTTTCTTTAAAGGAGGATAATTCATTTCTCTCCTCTGGCTTCCAGGAGGGGAACCTCCCCTCTCCAAGATGGCCCCTTGCCTACAACTTAGTCCTCCCAACAGAGTGGGAAGCCAACTGCTGAGGGAGGGGACCAGACGTGAACAGCACAGGGCCAGGGGAGCACGGTGAACTCAGATGCAGGAAGAGGTACCAATGTCTCGGCCCCTCAGCCCCACAATGCAGGACAGCTTCTGACTCCTTCTGGACGTCCCCTTACCCAGCGAGACAATGCTCTCATAGTTCTCCAGCATCACCGCCTGGTACAGTGCCCTCTGCACAGGAACCAGATGCCTCCACTCTTCATCTGTGAAGATCACAGCCACGTCCTCGAATGTCACTGATTCCTGAAAACACAACCACACTCTCCCTTACTCCCAACACTTCTCTTTTCTTAGATCGGCCTGAAATGTCATAGACAACAGCCCTGAAGGAGGTGAAGAAGGCAGGATGGAAATGGTTCTGACAAGGTGGGGCTTTAAAACACTTGGAGAAAGCAGCCCACCCACCAAGGCATGAAGTTCTTGGCCATAATCCCATCTCCCAAGCATTAAGTGTGGGCCACAATCTCACACCAGTGTACTTGGCACTGACATTTAGAAGCTCTTTTCTCAGACTTACAGGAAACTTGCCAGAACAGAAAAATTCCCAAACACCCTTCACTCAGCTTCCCTAAATATTAACATTTTCCTCAACTGCTTTATCTTTCTGTCCCTCCCTGTATTATACACTCCCCTATCTTTTTCCTGAGCTTATTGAGTAACTTGTGAATATCACATCCCTGTACTCCTAAACTTTTGGTGTATATTTTATAAAAACAAGGAATAAATATACTCTTGTATAATCAGAGTATAATTATAAAAGACAAAAAAGAGTATAAGTACTACACTATGATCTAATCTATAACCTTATGTAAAATTTGCAAATCTTTCAGCTAGTGATGCTGAGTAGATTATTTCTGGGGTCCCTCTTGCTTCCCTTGGAGGTCTGCAATGATTCTGTAAGCCTGCATCCTTACCCCCACAGGAATCCCTGAAAGTTCTGGGCTAGTGCAGGGAACTGAAGACTCTGCCCTATAATGGAGTAAGTTGCACATCTATAGCTAGCAGGACTGTCTCTGGGACCCTGCTGGCATTACTGAGGTATGTTAAGCATGTATCCCATTCCCCAGCCTAACCCTGACACACTGGGGTCTACTCTCAGTCCATTCATGGATGCACTAAAGTCAGGACCAGAACCAGCCCAAGTTTGCTCCCCAAACTTGCCAATAAGACCTATACACTGGCTGTTAGGGAAAAACACTAAGAGCAAAGGCTGCAAGGGTTGTGTGCCTGGTGATGGACTAGCAAAGGCAAGAGGTCACTGGAAGACACGTCAGCCAAATGGGAAGTACTCCCAGGGGAGCCCTTTAACTGCTCAGGATATGCTCCCACATAGAGAAAGACAACTGGGACCTCATGGAGACTAACAGAGTATTTCAAAAACACCAAAGTCCACCTCACCTGGCATCTGGCAGGTAGAGATGCAACAGCCATTCCCTCCTGGATGCTCACTGTGTAGGAAAGAGCAGAGTCCTAAGGAGGCAGAAGTGTGAGATGAGAAGGAAATTATGAGAAAAACCAGTCCTGTAGTCTGACCATGAAGCAAGGACTCGCCATATGTTACTGAGCTATTACCTGTCCCATTTCCAATACCCTGCAAAAGAGCATGTAAAGTAAAGCAAGGCCAACAGCAACCCTGGCTCAGCCCAGAGCTGGAGCCCCAGGCCGTGGATATTGCAAGTTAGACCATCATGATCCTCGGGACAAAGTTCTGTTCCCATGAGTCGGAACATATTAAGGGTCATATAGTATTTATACATTCACATTCAATATTGTCTTGAATGTTTACTGGACAAAAAAATGTAAGAAAATCTGTAAATGACTGTATGAATAAGACAGGTCAAATAAAACCTGAGGTTTCTTCAAAAGGAAAATACCCCACTCACAGTCATTGCTAAAGAAGCAGCCACGTTTTGTACCACATGACCCTATGTCTCACTCCCAGAGCCACACTGACCAGGTCACAGGTGGGCAATGCATACACAGACTGAGATGTGATCTGGTGTGAAAATGTAACATCTTTCCTTAGGACATGAGCTAAGAAATGTCCAGATAACATCTGGCTGATGAGCTGAAAGGACATCATGAGGTCTTGAAGTAGCCATGAGGATCAGGACAAGCAACGTTACCAGAAAGCAGGGCCCATGGCTGTGAGATACTCAAGACAGAGAAAAGCAGTTAATAGAGTCAGACATGAAGCAGGCAGAGGACAACATCTCAGTCACATCAGTGGGGAAGAACTGAAGCAGATACCTAAGAGTTTTTGGCCCTGATCCTTCTCCTTACCTAAAACCACTTGTGTGGGTGCCAATCTCCCTGTAGACCAAGATTTCCATAAGGCTAGATCCCTCCTGGGCTGTGTGAATCCTCATTGCTAAGGCCCTTTGCATCAGTTAGCCGGGGACTCTGTCGTACAATCTAGAGTCTAACTGAATGATGTAGGCAAAGCCAGCACTTCTGGGACTCCTGGGCAGATGGGATAGTGAGGTCCTGAGAGGGAGGAAGGAAAGGTATATGTGTGGCTCACTGGGGACTTTCCTGCAGTCAGGGAATATGTTCTCTATTCCTTGTGGTTCATTCATCTACCTAGCATTGCTACCAGCATAGCAACCATCATTGCTCAGCCCAAACTATTTATAAAAATTCAAGATGCTGTCCTTGTCCTCCAGAAGCAATAGCCTCACACTTAGACAAGTAAACAAGGTGGGTAAAAGCTGTAAAGAGAGACATGGGGGGAAATGTGAGGGCAATTCAGGGGCTCCCAACCCAGACAGAAAGAAGGAAGGAGAGAGGGGAGAATGCTGCACCTTGTATGACAGAAATGTGATCTTAGTTTTGATTTGGGGGAGGAGATGGAATGTCTAGGCAGGAAAAACCTTGAGTTTTTCAAAAGTAAGGAGGCAAGTTCTTTTTTTTTTTTTCTTTGATACTGGGAATTGAACTCAGGACTTTGTGCTTGCCAGGCAGGTGTGGCACCACTGAGCCAAATCCCTGGCTCCAAGGAGGCAAGTCCTTAATGGAAAGGATTAACAACTAAAATCAGAAGGTCAAACACCTAGGCTGTGAGCAGCACTGAGGAGAGATGAAGCTGGAGCAGCAGGCAGAGACCAGCCACATGCAGGAGAACTCAGCATGGCACCTTCCCCCAGGCACACGGTGTAGCATCATCAGATCTGAGCATTAGGGAGATCACTGTGACTTGTGGCAGGGGCTTTGAAACATGCATACTCTTCTCTCCTGGGAATGCATCCTCAGGAGCTATAAAAGAATATATGCAAAGCTTTTAAATAATCAACACTAACCCTTATTTTTTTCCAGTACCGGGGATCCAACTCAGGACTTTGAACTTTTGAGGCAGGCGTGGCACCACTGAGCTAAATCCCTGGCCCAACACTAACCCTTATTAAAGGCTACGTGCTAGGCAACTTCCTAAGCATGGCACCTGTATTATCTCCTTTAATCTTTGTAATAATACAGCAAAATGTGAAATATCCTAAACATCTAAAACAGGAGATTTGGTTAAATAATTTATGGTCCAACTCATTCATACAACAGAACATTATTAGACCTCATGCTAATATATTAACAACTAGCCCTTACTGAGCATTTGCTCTTTACCAGGCACTGTGCTAAGCACTTTTATAAGATTAATTCCATCTTCATAAATCAAAAAAGTAGGTTCTATTTTACAGAAAGGAGGAAATTTAGGCTTTGTTAGAGGATGAGGTAGAATTTGAGCCCAGGTTTGCCTGGCAGCTTTTAATTCTATGCTATTATGTTTTATTTTCAGGGAAAGATAGCCACAAGGACAGAAGACAAACAGATTAAAACAGAAAATACTCAAACACATCCCAGCATTTAGGGAAGGTTGATATATGACTGAGGTGGCATTACAACTTTTTAGGGAAAAGATCACAAGCGATCAACTGCAGGCAGCTTTAATGTTTATCAATGGGATAACAGATAAATTGTGACATTTATACAAATATATCCATGAATATTATAGTCCCCAACTGTGACAAGAATTCAGCAGAAATCGTACTTCATATTTTGTGTTTTGATCTTTTCCCAGGCTGGGCACAGGCTGTGTGACACTCCTGTGTCATTGGGTACCGGCTCCCTGCTGCAGCCCCAGTCAGCCATGGGATCATGAGGGGTGACAAGTGACACACTGCAGTGCACTGCACTGCTAAGCTGTCAGTCAGCAGCTTTGGTGTGTTAAATGCATTTTTGGTTTAGGATATTTTCAATTTATGATGGATTTACCAGGACATAATGCCTTCCTAAGTCTGAGTATTAGTATAGACTAGTTAAGATGAACTAGAGCCTCATGTTAACAACAGAGATAAATTACAAAAACATCATTACTGAAGGAAAAAAAGTTATAGAATGCCTTATAGCATGACATGTATACAAAAATTAAAGAATGAGTAAATATCTGCAAAAATATATATGAGACTATA
>NW_004624749.1:1949660-1967460 GCF_000247695.1 Heterocephalus glaber | reverse complement strand
ACCACAAATAGAGTTTTTCTCAGAAGAAAATGAAATTAGGGAAGGAAACAGAGACTTCAACTTTGACTTTAATGTTTTTTCTTAAAAAATTCACAAAATATTAAGTGAAGAATACAGTCTTTTAAAATGACACATCTGTGCATATTCAAATGTATAGAAAAGACTATTGAAATGTAAATGAGATTTGAATGATGGCATTACAAGTGAGTTTTATTTTATTTCTTATAGTTCTTTACATCTCCTGATTGTTTAAATAAGTGTATGTAAACCAGTTGTGGTGGCACATGCCTGAAATCCCAGCACTCAGGAGGTGGAGGCAGGGGATCACTGTGAGTTTGAGGTCAGCCTGGGCTACATAGCAAGACCTTGCCTCAAAAAAAAAAAAAGTGTATGCAATTACTTTAGTGTACAGAAAAAACAGGAAGGAAAGAAGAGTGTATGCAGAAAAGTTACAGCAGACCTGAGACTGCAGTTCTTAGAAAGTTCAGCTTGCAAGGTTGAGCCTTTGCTGGCATTAGGGAACTTCAATTCTGAGAGGGTCCCTTGGTTCCTTAAGAGAAAAGGGTGGTCTACTATACCTACAGTATTTATGCAAACAATGTGGTTTCAATGAACATCTGCTTTCTTGCTGGCGGGGATGGAATATGGTGTGTTAGGCAGAGCATGTCATGTGCCCACGCCTCAATAAAAACCTGGACACTGAGTCTCTGAGGAGTTTCCTGGGGCAGAGACATCACACACACTGCTGTGTTTTTGGTGGCAGAGGAGGAGTGTGCTCTGTGTGCCCTTGCAGTGAAGTAGAGAAGCCACATAAACCCATACATGGACTCCTCTGGACTCTGCCCGTGTATCCTTGCAGGATCATTGTCATAAACTTAGCCATGAGGACTACTACAGGCTAGGTCCTAAGTCTTTCTTGTGAGTCCCTGAATGGAATTGGGGTGGGGGGTGATCTTGGGTACTGCTGACCAAGGTGGCCATACCATTCGGAGATGCTGTAGCAGGATGGCACTAGAGAGCAAGGATGGAGACCAGTGAGGATAATTAATTAAGCAAGAAATGATGAAGAACTGAGTAGAAGTAATGGCAGCAGAAATGGAGAGAATGGAAAACACTGTCAAGACACTAAGATCAGCCAGGTATGGTGGCACACACCTGTAATCCCAGCAATGAGGAGGCTGAGGCAGAGGACTGTCACAAGTTCCAGGCCAGCCAGGGCTACACAGTGAGTTCAAAGCCAGGGTGAACTACATAGCAAGATCCTGTCACAAACAAACAAACAAGAATAGACAAAGATGACTGGAAGGGGAGGTTTAAGGGGACAGGAGAACAAGAATGACTTATGGGTCACTAACCTGAGCAACAGAGAAGTAGGACTGAAAGAAAAGCTAACAAGGGTAGTTTGGGACACAGAATTTGAGCCAATCCCATTGTGTGTGTGTGTGTGTGTGTGTGTATGTGTGTGTGTGTGTGCTGGCAATCTAAACCAGGCCTTGCACAGCCACACATCCTTGAATAAGAAAACTCAGATGACTCTGGCTCCCAGTGGCCAAGTAAACAAATTTTATTATTGCTGAATAAAACAATTTGAATTTTGAAAGACTGAGTTTCAATCTGACTCTAAAGAGGCAAAGTAACTGTGCAGACATAACCTGCGTGCTGCAGGAATGAGCCCTCCAACTGGATTTATTAATTATACAATAGAAGAAACAATTACATCTTCAAAAAATGCCAAAACTCAGACCAATATCTTTTTTTTTTAATTATGGAACGCATGAATTTGCATGTCATCCTTGTGCAGGGGCCATGCTAATCTTCTCTGTATCATTCCAATTTTAGTATATGTGCTGCCGAAGCGAGCACCCAATATCTTTATATTTATTGGTCTGTCTGGTAGTTTCTAACTCTATAATGAGTCTATTATATTCTTGGATATGCTTTGGTATTTTCTAATCTATTGGTCTATTATCTATGTGGCTATACTTTTGTGAAAATAAATCATTATAATGAAAATATTAACAGAACTAAAAGTTTCTAGACAGACCTGTGTTATTTCACAATGGGTTATTTAACACTGGCTGAACAAAATTTTAAAAGAATATTACCTTAAGGGTGGATATCAGTTTGTAAAAACTAAAACCTATGTGAAAAGCAAAACCTCAAAGAAAAAAATCTTACTAGAAAAATAAGTTTGGCCTAACTATAGAATTTTTTTTAAAAAAAGCAACCTAAGGAAGTGAGCCTGGGGTTTGAAACTCATTGGGAGGAAGCAGAGAATAATGTATACCCAAAAGGAAACTAAATATTTCTGGTTGATAATCAGAACCATATGTATATTTTTTGTTTTTTTGAGACAGTCTTGTTATGTAGTTCAGGCTGGACTTGAACTCACTATGTAGCCCAAGCTGGCCTTGAACTCTCGGCAATCCTCCTGCCTTAGCCTCCTCAGTGTGTGGGCCACTGTACCTGGCAGAACCCTACTTGTATTATCTAACACTGTTCTTTTTCTTTTTTGTCTATTAAGATTCCTATTTCGCCAGGCCAGAGTCCAAATAAATACTCTTAGGCCCAAGGAAGATGTCAGAATAAATATTTAGAAATAAAGGCAAGTATAGTGATTATAAGTATCAGCTCTGGCATCAGATTGCCTGAAAATTAAAATCCAGCACTGCCTTTCTCTACTTGTGCAACCTTAGGAAAGTTTCTTAAACTGTC
The DNA here is from genome assembly GCF_000247695.1 of Heterocephalus glaber. Next base: position 1,964,745 of record NW_004624749.1, on the reverse strand, counting down.
TCACTTCATCTGTAAAATTTGAATAATGTATGTAGTTATCTCATGTGTTTAATGTAATAGTTAAATAGGTTAATACCTACAAAGCCTTTGGAATAATGTGCTAAGCTAATGTTAGCATTAGAGAAAAGTGATAATCCTAGGAAGGTAGAAATAATGAAATTAATGACACTGTGTTGCTGCTACTTTAGATAGGTTAAGTGTAAGGACAGTAAGAACTTTGTTTTTTTCCCCTCATATATATTGTTTTATTACTTGTGGGTTTATTTCTTTTACCTTAACATGTTTAGAGATCCTTCCATGATACATTTATCCTACTTTTATCTTCCTTTTTTAAATTAGTGTACATTTATATACATAATCCATTCATTGTTGAGCACTGGTACATATACATATCACATCTTGATCCCTTTTATGTCCCCTTCCTCTTCCTAGTAAGAAATTTGGAATCAGGGTATTTGTAATATGTTGTCTAACACACTGAAGCTTTTTGAACAAATCAAACTACATCTGAAATTGTACTTGGAGTTGCTTAAAGTTTAAATGCTTAAAGAAAAAATTCAAAGTTTTGTTTATTAGATGATGACTTTAATAAAGCAACCATTGAACAGATTACAAATGGCATTGGGCATAACAGCTCCTCAGGCATTAATCCAGTTGACACACCCAAAGTGCTTATCACCTGGGACTCCCTGCCAGGTAGATGTCACTCCCCATAGCTTTAGATTCCACCAGCAGTCACTTCAGTAGGTCCTCATTGACCCTCAGCCCCACCAAGCTCACATGGAGTTACTGCCAGCCAAGGGTCCCCTCCACTTCTGTTTTCTCTTTTCCTATTCCTGGATCGTTGAGTATCAGTAGAGAAAATTCTTCAAATTTACATTTTATAAACTTCAAGTGCGCCCTTACTTGACATTGCCTCAAAAGCCTTTACTTCTCTCAACATAGCCACATGCCTATTCCATGCCTCTTCTCTCCACAGGTATCTAAACCTCTAAGGCTATCAATCAACTTCAGCATAACTTTGTCTTCTACACTTCAAGATTTGCATGGGTGAGTCTCATGGGAGGCAGGACTGTGTGGCAGAAACCACTTCACAGGCCTATAATTATGAACCATGAATCCTTGCCAAGTTACTTCAAGCAACCATCAACACAGCAGTTTAATACAAAGTAGTCATAAATAGTAAATGAGATAATGTAGCATTTACCATACAGTTTGTTCAATAAATGAAAGTTCTCTTCCTTTCTAATGGCAACCCATTCATTCACTCATTCATCCCATTATTTGACAAATATTTATTAAGTACCTATTATGGGTAGGCAGCAAGATGCGTAAAGTCAACAACACATCTTGTCTGTCTCCAGGATTTGACCTTTATGTCCTACCTCCATGTCCTACTTTCTTCCACTACTATTTTCTCTCAGAATTTGCTATCTGCCTTTCCAGTCCTCTTTCCCCCAGCATCTTCCATCTCTCTAGTAGTTCCTTTCCATGCCTTCAAGCACATACAAGCCTCCTTTACCTGAGACTATCCTGAATCCCATGGCCTCTCTCTAGCAAAACAACTCTCCTTTAGGCTTCCCTGCATGATCAAACTTCTTAGATAAGTAATGCTTATGTACTGGCTCCACACTGTCCCTGTTTAGTGGAATCCCTGTTATTCTGCTCTTGCCTCTCACACACCTGAAATGACATGCTTGAAAATTAGCAATGCATTTCTGATGTCAATTCCAACAATCTTTTCCTCATTTTCATTTCTGTACAGCTCTTAAATGTTTTGACAAATTTCTGCCTTAAGGAGTTACTGTATGTTGTGATACTGCACTAACTTTCTTCCTAACCCTAATAAAACTGCTGATTCCCTGCGATTTTTTCCCACTTTTGCCCTGATATATGGATGCTGCTCATAGCCTATCTTTGTATAATGTTTTTCTTATACAAAAGGCTACCTCAGAAAGTCCATTCCCATCCAGGGCTGTTACCCACCTTTACAAAGATGGCTCCAAGGTCCAATCCCAACTCCTCTTCCAACTACATGTTGCATTTCCAAGTGACTGCACATTTTGCTTTAAGCACTCTGCCACCACCTCAAACCACCTTCCTCTATCTCTCCTCCCCAGTCAACTCTTCCTGCTTTACATTTCTTTTTTTGAGACAGGGTCTCACTAAGTAGTTCAGGCCGGCCTCGAACTCATTATGGAACCCAGGCTGGCCTCGAACTCGTGGTGATCCTCCTGCTGGGATTACAGGCATTCACCGCTACGCCCGGCTACTATACATTTCTATCAGAAGTTATACGATTCCCAGTGGTCCCAAATCCAAATTCTTCACTTTTTCCTCCTAAATCTAGTCACCAGTTCCTTTGGGCTCTTCTGCAATGTCATTTGCAACCTTTCCCTACCACAAACACCATCAAAATTCAAGGTCCTAAATAGCCTGCTTCAGAACTATTACACATTCCTCACTTATTTTATTCCCTGCAATTGGTTTCGTCCACTCTCTCCTAAATGTGACCTCTTGAGTAACTATAAGGAAATTTCTATTCGAGGCAGTGTACGGGTCGGGCACATACAATCCACCCTGATGGCTGGGTCTTATCTCGAGATTCTATGCCCTGGCCTCAGTTATATTTCTTCCCCCTTTTCTTTCGTTATTCCTCGACACTGCACGCCATAAAAACATCTCCCTTTCAGATCTGCCTATCGCTTCACTACTTCTTTAGCCTCCCATCCTCCTCCATCAAATCCTATGCTGCGCTCGCACGGAGGCCCAAGGCAGGGAGCTAAATGAGGCGGTGTGGGGCGCTTTTCTGGGTAGAAGGGTGGGACCGGAGTGGGTGGCAACACAGACTGTCATTTCCACCCACGTTCAGCAAGCACACAACACGGGAAGAAGGAACAGCCCTCAGACTTCCAACCTGAAAGCCCGGGATCTGGCATGCGATGCGGGCACACCGTAAGCCCATGCCAACAGTGCCCACACCCCACGGAACACAAGAGCACGCCGGGGGACAACTTTCCCTCCACACCCCTCGGAGCCGGGGCGTCGCCACACACCCTCTGTAGGCTGGGTCCGCCCGCGTCACCCCGTTCTGCTCCCACAGCACCTCCACCACGTCCCCAAAGTCCCCTTCTTTCGGCCGCTGTGCTCACTCGGCTCCTCGAAGGCAGATCCGAAACCCTCACCTCCTGCACAGAGCGCTGGGACCTGGAAAGACGGCGCCGCTTTAGGTTGGAAAAACAATGCGCTTGCGCAGAGGTCTTTGGCCGCCGCGCGCCCAGTCTTTGCACCGCCTTCTCATGGACTCCGTTTCCCAGAAGTCTCTGCCCCCGGCTCGCTTCAAAATGACGTTAAAAATCTGCGCAGGCGTACACTCCTGAGAAAAACTAGTGGTGCTGAACCCGGTAGGACAAGACTGTATAGTCTCTTTAGTGGGCAGAGGGAGTGGTCATGCCTGGGAGGTTTAAGGTCTTTCTGAAGTACTGCCTACGTGTGATGTCACACTGCTCCATTCCTCCAATTGTAGGGCTGTCCGAAGGAAACTCGTCTCCCTGATCCTACTGTCTCCTCCCTATTCCTAGGGAGGATCCAAGTTACTCGAGCCTTCGGGCCTTGGAAAAGGCATTTTGGCCAGAGAGACGTGGAGTTTGGTTCTGAGGAAGGGTCTGTGCGATATGTGCACCGGAAGAATAGAAGGATCCGGTGTGTACTTAATTGGGCAGGGGGGAATGACTTCCAACAGTCCGAGCACACACCATCCTGCCTTTCTTGGTGTTGCTGAAAGGGCCCTGGCCAGAGACATGGCAGGAATTCTCAACCTTGGCTGCAGCTGGAATCATTTGGAAAGGTGGAGACATAATGATGTCTGGGGCTCACTGAAGATCGAGAGTTTGTAAAGATCCTCTGGTGATTCTAATATGCAGGTGAAGCTAAGAACCATTGAGATTGAAAATTACAAAGAATGTAATAAAATGTTTCAAGAACAAGTCTACATTTTCACTCAAAAAATTTCCTTCTATAAGCAAGTATGTTACAAAAAGGAACAAGACAGGATTACTGCCCTAAATGAACTCATGGCCCAGTGGAAAGATCAAAACATGAAATTACGGCAGTGTAGTATGTTCAATAACTACAGGGGTACAATGGGGGAAGCAATTAACCATGGCGAGGAAAGGTGGAAAACCTCCCTATAACTGTTACATTTCAAAATAAACAATTACATTGTTAAGAAAATACTTCCTATAGCTGGTACATTTGAGCAGTTACATTGTTAAGAAAAAGTGCAATCTATGCAGAGAATAGCACATGCAAAGATATAGACTAGATGATAAAATACAAAGAATTAGTAGCAAGATGAATGGCTGGTGGATAAGGTTTAGGACAGTGCCTTGATGTTATGTTGTGGCAGATTTTGTACTGCACTGGGTTGGACCTTCCTGAAGGATTAAAATTTCATTAAATTCACAACATCTAAGATGTATATTTTCTTGCTGGTCTCATATGCTGCTGCTGCTGCTGCTGCTGCTGATGATGATGATTATTATTATTCACCTAGCCTTATACTGAGAGAGGAAAGGCTGGGGTCCTAAACAGGTTACCTTCTAGAGTTCCCCACACATTGGCAGGTCCTAGGCTTTATTATCTCAGGTCAAAGTGGAAGTGTATGTGTGTTCTGTAGAACTTACCAGTGTAAAAGTCAGGTTTGCTTCTCACTTCTCAGGACCCCAGCTCACACTTTATGTATTCATTTTAAAACAATAATTTATTATTTTTCAATTTTGTGTAGATGAGGCAGTAATCCTGCTTCACATGGTGTTAGCTGGACTGCAGGGGTGGCTGAAAGATCTGACATGTCCGTACTCGAGTGGCCAGTTGGTGCTGGCTGCCAGTGGGGGACTTCATGTGAGTTGTTGGCAGGATAACAGTTCTCTTCCACTGGGGCTTCTGACAACATGGTTTGAGGGGAACATTCCAAGGCGTGAATGAAGAAGCAACAGACCTAAGGCCTTCACACTTAGCTACAATCTCAGCTCCTTTTTTATTTTTCATTTTGAAACAGCATCTCACTAATTTGCTAAGTTTCTCAGGCTGGCTTGAACTTGAGATCTTCCTGCCTTGGCCTCCCAGAGTGCTAGGATTTCAGGAGTGCACCACCACACCTGGCTGAACCTACAGATCTTTTAAGGCTCAGCCTCAGATGTTCCCACCATGTTCTTTATACCTTCAAATCCATCCATTCTTACTATTAATTCTATTGTGTAAGTTCAGTAATTGCACCAGCAGAGTCCTTACTGTTCCTTTATTTAAAAAATCTTTTCAAGGTCTTTCCTTTTATGCCTGATCACTAGTGTACTTATTTATAAAGATGTTTATAATTTTTCAACATTTTTAGTTTTTACAACCAGGAAGGTTGTTGGAACTGTTAATTTTCCTTGTTGCTAGGAAGATTAAGAGAATTTTTGCTGATTTTCACTTAAGAGTTAGGAAGAGTATGTGGAAGCTAAATAGCCAAGAAGTGGCAGACATTGTTGTTTATGATAAAACAGGTGTCTCCTGGGCCCTCTAGATAGGAGTCTGCCAAACTGCAGAATGTTATGGCTCGCTGCTGCTGTCAAATGAACCTCTTCAAACTCTGTGGCTAAAAACAACAAATTCATTAGGCAAATAAATTTTGTGGGTCAGGAACTTGGACAGGGAACAGCAAGGGTGGCTTGTTTCTGCTTCATGATTTCTGGACTCTTGAGTTGGGAGAGCTGTGTCTGCCACCTGGATTGGTATCCACGGCTTGAGTCCCCACTTATAGCCTCTCTTTGTGCTTGGACTTGCTTACAGCATGGTGGCTGCAGAGTAATCAAGCTTCTTCTTCTCCTTCTCCTTCTTCTTTTTAAAATTATGCCCTTATTTCTTGTTTTGCCAGTCAGGCAGGCTGAGTAGTTTGCTTTTTGGTAATCAGTCAAAGAGACCAAATCCCAATTCCTCAAATATATGGAATGCCTCATGAATTTGCGTGTCATCCTTGTGCAGGGGCCATGCTAATCTTCTCTGTATCATTCTAATTTTAATATATGTGCTGCTGAAGCGAGCACTGAGTTAGACTTCTTACAGGTCAACTCAGGGATCCAAGAGTGTCTCAGTGTACCAGTCAGAAGCTGCATGCCTTTTATGACCTAGCCTCAAAGAAAAATGAAACAGACTGAAAAAGCAAGAAAGGACAATAGCCCTTTTGCCTTGATTTTGTGAATTATTTGCTTGGAACCCCTAAACAGGGTTGTAAAGCAACTGCTCTGTCCTCACAAATCTCCCCTCTCTAAGGAAGAAAACCACGCTTTCAATGCTCAGATTGTGTTTTAGGCTCTTGGGACGGTTAACAAAATACCTTTGGCTGGGTAATTTATAAATAACAGACATTTATTGCTTATAGTTCTGAAGGCTAGGAAATCCAAGACCAAGGTGCCAGCAGATTCAGGATCTGGTCAAAGCCCCTTCCTCATTGATGGTTCCTTCATTGGGTCCTATGGTAGTAGGGGGAAGGGAGCTAACAAGCTCCCTCAGGCCTTGTTTTTTTTTTTTTTTTTACAAGGTTATTAATCCCTTCATGAGCCCACACAAACCTAATCAATCACCTCCAAATAAATAACAAAGAACTTCTTAATTCCATCACTTTGAGAGTTTTTTTCTTTTGAAGAGGTCTCACTATGTAGTTCAGACTGGCCTTGCACTCACTATGTAGCTCAGGTTGGCTCCTCCTGCCTCAACCTCCTGGGTGCTAAGATTATAAGCATGAGCCGCCACTTTCGGCTCAAGAATTAGTTTTCTTTTTCTTTTCTTTTCTTTTCTTTCTTTCTTTTTTTTTTTTTTTTGGTACCGGGCATAGAACTCGGGTCCTTGCGCTTCCGCAGCAGGCGGTGAAACCACTGAGCTAAATCCCCGGTCCAAGAATTAGTTTTCAATGTATTAAATTTGGGGAAGACACACATTCAAACCATACCAGGCCGTTTCTCCATTTCTCTTGGGTCCTAAATGATAACGATTTCTCGAGGGAGTCTAAAGTGCTCTCTTCACTATCACCCTTTGCTGAACTGAAAACTGTGGGTAGCGGGAGAAGGCAGAAGGAGACAGCAGCCTGTATAACAGAGGCATCTATCACTGCACCACCGTTGCACCACCAGCACTGGGCATCTTGTAAGAAACAGATTTTCTGTCTTTTTAACAAAATGTCAGTGGCTTCTGTAAAGTCTGCCCCAAAGTGGGCCATGGGACCCAGCTACCAAAGGCACTTGCTACGGAGAAAGAAAGGCTTCTATTTCCTAGCTGAACGCCTCTGAGCCGGCCCACAAGCGCCCCTGCCGCTAGGGGAGCAGCAGCAGGTGGCTAGGGTGCAGGCACAGGCCCCAGAGTGCAGGCGCGCTTGGGAACTGACAGTACGCCGGCAGTGAGGATCCCTGGGTGCCAGTGTAGCAGGTGTCTCCTGGTGGCGTGAGCCCGCCGCGGGTGTAAATGGGCGCGAGAACTGAGTGCCATAGGAGTGGGGCGGCCGAGCGAGGCCGTGGGAGGAGGCCAGGCTCTCGGGGTCTGAGATTGCGCTCTGGAGCGGAAGGAGCGCGTGGCCCGGGCAGCGGCGTTCTGGGCCCTGTCGTCCGTCCAGATTTGTTGTTGGTCCTGCTCGGGGCCCTGCGGTCTGAGGACCTCTCCGTGCCCAGCGGGGATGCCCCGTGTCATCCAGGCGGCCCAGAGTTTGCCCCCTTCCCTGAACCATCCGGAGGACCGCAGGGCTGCGCCAGGAAGGCAGAAATTTGGACCTAGAGGGAGGACGCCGCCCCTTAGCCCCCGCTATGGAGACCACAGCATCAGGTTTGGCTCTGGAGCGTGCAGAGGTTCAGTGTCCTCCTGGGAAGTTAGCACTGGGCCTAGGAGGAGGGGTCCCCCAGGAAGAGTCTGGCGAATGCTTCTAAGGGGCACAGCCTGAGCCTGCATTTTCTGTGGCGATTCCTGATCATCCAGACCTAAGAAGCTGAAGTCCCAGGAACCATGGACTGTAGCTGATCTGGAAGACTTGTCCTAGAGATGGGAGCAGAATGGGCAGAGCAGGAGAGGAGCTAAACAAACCGGAGAGGAAGTGGCCCTTGGGCATAGATCGGAGGATGGTAGGGCCATTTGCAGCTTTGTCACCACTTTCTTAATCATTTCATTAATAAAATAATTCCATTTCTTCTGGCTGAGCAGTGTGCAAGGTCAGCAATGTAGTGGTAGCACCTTCTGTGAGTCCCCTGCCCCCAGTGTTGGGGTCAGGGCAATCCAGGTGACCTGGAGGTTTTAAGCCATTCCTTTCTAAGTTTGTAATGCCCTATCCTTTGCCAGTTGTGCATTTTACTTTGTTCATTCTTCATCATGCATGCTCAAGGTCACAAAAATGGCCAGTGGAAGAATTGGACCAAATTTTCCTTGTGGTCTTTGTGTCCTTGCTTCTCAGTGTGGCCCATGGCCAGCAGCATGGGCATGGGGAAGCTCTCTAGAAATGCAGATTCTCAAACCGTACCCCACATTCAGTAAACCAGAGCCTTAAGTCTCAAACCAGAGTTTAACAAGATCATTGGAATCCATACATGTAGAAAATGTCTGTAGTTGTAAACCTGTCTTATATCTGCAAAGTAGATTTAAAGTTCACTGAAGCGCTTCTCCATGTCTGTATTTCCAAAACACCTATTCAGAAGGCCCAGTAAGTAACTCTCCAGGGGAGTGGCCAGGCTGGTCACATTCCACTAACCTCTGTGGGCTCCTGGGCAAGTAGGAGCCTCATGCAGCTGTGTACAGGGGCCCTTCTCTCAGATGTAGGCAGGCTAGAAGCTGGCTCTTGGTTCCCTTTGATCCATCTGTGCTCCTAGAACCATGGAGGTGACCCTCAGACCTGTGTAGGGGTCTCTAGCTTGGGGAGTCTGGAAGCCATACATGCCATAAGGCTTACCCTCCCATGTGCCTGTTTTTACCTTCCAGCTGTCACTTCTCAGGAGCCTGCTCCAGAGAGATACCCAGGAGAAAAGGGAACAACTAGTTCATTCCTAAAAGCCAGGCCCCAGGTAAGTTGGAGTTTTCTTCATTTTTCCGTAAATGACTGAACTATAGAAAGCTTTGCCACCTCTTTTCTAGAATCTCTTTGTTCACCAAAGGGAACTGACCCTAATTCCTGTTCTATAGGAGGCTGAGCCAATCATGGGGGCAGTGAACTTCCCGCCTCTTGCCTAGAACCCTTTCTTCTCTGCTTGGCATGTACTCACTCACTTGGATCCTTTGGGCTTATTCGGGCTTGTTTCAGTAATGGGCACTCAGTTGTCTACCAAGTAATGTGGTAGAGCCCCAGTGACAGCCATGTGGGGAGAGGACTGATACCCAGGATGTCATACCACGTGCATACCACTGTTTTCTTACTCATAAATGTTCACTTCCTTTCCTCCTGCACACAAATGCCTCTTCAAGACAGAGAACTCAAAATGTATTCAATCAGAGGATCATGATCAAAGTGTCAGCTGTGGGTCTGGATGTTTTTCATCTGGATCAGGACACCTATGAGCTTAAAGGACAAACTACTAGAACCTGTGTTTCCAGCATGCAGTGGGACAGTTAGGGCAGGGAAACTGCAGCGGGCACTCCTTTCCTGAAAGAGCGAGCCTGGGCTGAGTGCAGCAGCCCCATGTCCATAACAGTCATTAAATTCTACTGGACAGGCAGTGGAGTGGGAAAGTCTGGATTATGGTTCACTCTTGGTGGAGCTCCCCGAACTGTTGTCTTGGGCTGTTGGCTATGGCCTTGGGAAATTTCTTTTGTAAACTCCTTCTTGGTCACATATGAAGATGATAGTGGAGAGCAAGTTCTCTGGAGCTGTTTTTCTTCTAGCCCAATTAGGTTGATGGTCCAAGGATTGCTGTGAATATTTGATGCAGCTCTCAAAACTTTAATCAGCTTTTTATGTATTTCTGGTCAGCTCCATGTGTCATTTGATTTACCCACAGTTCTTTTTGAAATATGCCCATCTCTTTACACTGTGAGCTTTTTCAGTGGCTCCAGGAAACCAATTTCTTTTCCACTCTGAGGGATTTGATCTCACTGAAAGGATTTATTGGGAGCCATCTGAAATGACTTAAAGGTTGAAAAAAAAGGTTGACAATCACCCCCAAGATTTGGTCCTTCTAGTTAGGCTGTTTTTAAAAAAATCATCCTTTGTCATGAAAAACCGTATGTGTATTGTCTTTGGTCAGTTGGAAATGAGAATTGGTTAAGTCTCCAAACTTGCAAGACCTGACATTTATGGACACTTCCTTTTGCCTTCCATTTTTTTTGTTTTACAAACCAGCAAACTCTAGAGTTCATAATTTTTCTTGTAATACTTTGTCAAATTCAGTCAATGACAGTCTGTTCACACTGCTAATGTTAGGTTTCCAGCCTCTTCTCAAGCTTATTCTTACATGAATATCTTTCAAGTTATTGCAGGGAATAGTTTTATTAAGCCATTCATCAGCTACCTTACCAATACAATTTCTCATCTCACTACCTTGCCTTGAATCCAATATCATATATTTCAGAATTTTTGTTATGGCAGAACTTCATTTTGAGTTCTAGTTTTTTAATGAGCCAGTTTAAGCTGGTTATGTCACAGTAACAACAGCAAACTCCTAGAGACACCAAACAAGGTAGATCTCTTGCCCACGTGACATGTCACACTCAGCTTTGTCCCTTATCTTCCCTCGGATTGATCATTTCCCGTACTTAAGGTAGGAGGAAAGAGGAATTGCAGAAACCCTAGTGGCTCTGAAAGCTTTTGTTCACATGTAGCTTCTGCCTTTTCCTTCATGTTCCATTTGGAAAGCTGATTTCATGGCCACACCCAGATTGGGGGACAGGAAGCTCAATCCTACAGGGGGGGCCAGAGGATATTTTGGAGAAAGAAGATAATCCACTACTAGTGAGTTTTCCTCATTTGATTGTTTTGGCTGACTTATGCTAATATAAAATTGTTATTTTAACTTAATCTCTAGGATCAGTATCTAAATGGGATTTGAATTTTAAATACTCCAGGGTAAAAATAACAGGAATTTATACTACTTTCATCTATTCTATTTTTTTGGTCATATTATATGGATTGCCATACAACATAATGAGAGGTATTCTAATTGCCAAGGATGATTAGGAGGGTTCTAGCCAAGACCTACAGTGTGGCGATAACCTTGTAATTGTGACCTGAGATGAAAAGTCTCACACACAGCTTTGTAGACTCAAGAACTGAATAATGATTAGGCTTCGGTGGATGGGATTCATGTTTATCAAACTTACAGAACAGACTGATTAGAAAGCCATTTGATTTACTTTTGCTAAACTGTGTGTTGGGAGGTGAGTAGAGGGATAAGTCTTTGTAAGTCTCAAGTTATTTAGGCTTCAGTAAAAAATGTTGTTAAAATTATAGTTCATGTAGTTTCATAAATATTATGAGAACTGATATTTGTGATTTTGAGAATGCAAAGTGTAATAGTCTGGAAATTCTAAGGGATTCTATTAAAACCTCCTGACAAATGAGGAAAAGGATTGCATTCATCTTTTCTGAGACTCCGATTATGTTTCTTAGCAGCTAGATGTCAACAGGCATGTAAGTGGGCACCAGGTGGGATAATGAATACTAAGAATGATACAAACCTTGGAGCAACTTAAAATACTTTTTTTTTCTTGAATTTGACTTTTATTTTAAAATACATTTAGCATAGAACTGTCATAGGACAGGAAGTAACAAAACACCAAGAAATAGTAATTTCAAGTACTTTTTAAGCTAGACAAAAATCAGTAGGCTAGCACAGACCCAGATTTTGGGAAACAATTCTTAAAATTCAATTCATTACACATTTTGAACAAAAAGTTGTCACATTTTCCAATGTACCGACAAGTTTCTAGGTGCCCTGCTTTCTTTTCAACTAATAAGTAAACAGCCCAAATTCAGTTGCTTTACTTAAAATTATCAGATTCAGTTTTGGTAAAAATTACCATGCCCTTAAATTCTCAATCAGGATTATAAAAATATGAGCTCAAATAATTATGTTGTCCAAAATAGAAACATCTTAATTGCTACTTCTGGATAACCATATAGATATTGAACTAAAATCAGTAATCATACTTGATAATTCATTTATATGGAAAGTTAATTTAATTTTATTTTCTTGAGACAAAGTCTCACTATTTAATTCAGTAATTCAGGCTGACCTTGAACTCACTATGCAGATGAGGCTGGCCTCAAACTCACCGCCATCTTCCAGTCTCAGCCTCCTGAATGCTGGGATTACAGGCATGCGCCACCACACCTGGCAATTTTCTTCTTTATGAAAATTTTACTACAAATAAACTTAATGTTAAACTAATTACAGTCACACTTCAAAATATAAAGGTACACAAAGAAAAAAGAATAGTTTAATACTATACACACTATACTCAAATTTTCCACTGTGAAAATAAAAAGTTGGAAAAAAAAGGATGTAAACTACTAATACTACTTTTAGATTTTTTTTTTACAATTTATCTTTTATAACTAGTAAGTAGGTATTAAAAGTTAATTGTGGGAAATCCAATCCTTTCCAAGCAATTTAGAGAAACAGTTTGTTTACATAGGAAGCATGTGCACTGTTCCATCTATGAACTCCAACACCCTTTCCATGCACTGGAAACATCTACTTGTAGTATAAACAATCAGGACAATGTACAAAAATACATCTTGTTCCTATAACTTACAGTACACAGAAAAATACCTACAAAAATGGAAATATTTATCTATTTAGCTTTCCAATAAATTAGTGAGAAAGTTTAGCCCAGTTCAATTTCTTTCTAAAGAAAGACTAAAGAGTTACATACTGGTGGTTTACTTCTATCCCTGTTAGTTTGACATATATTTTTAAAATATTTGCCTAGGTATATGCAACTTAGAGTCTTACTTTTATATCACAGTATACATGGTGTTTAAGTCAGCAACAGAAAGGCACAATTAGCAAGCAATAAAATTCAGTATCTGATTTATTAAACTGATGCCCAAAACAGTTGCAAAAGAAGTACATTCAATACAGTGTACAGAACTTAAAAAAATAAGGACTCCAAAAACAAATTCTAAAGTTTGGTCCATTAAAAATGCTCCACATGTTCAACCTCATGTGTAACATGAAAGATGGTGGCAGTGTAAAAAGAGGCAGTAAATCAGTATGTGGTAGCATAAGAATTCTGGTCTAGTAATTATGCAATTCAGTTAGGAAATGGCTCCCATAGTAAATAAATGCTAAACCTTATTTGTTGTGGTTTTTTTGGTACCAGGGATTGAACTCGGGACCTTGTGGCTTGCAAGGCAGGCGGCAGAACCACTGAGCTAAGTCCCTGGCCCAAGAAGTTAGGAAGTGACCACTCCACGTCACACAGCTGGTGCTAGGGTCAGGTTTTGTTTCTTTTTTTTTTTTCGGTACTAGGGATCGAACTTAGGTCCTTGTGCTTGCGAGGCAGGCAGCAGAACCACTGAGTTAAATCCCCGGCCCTAAACATTACTTGTTAGTAACAACATACCTGTATTAATTCCAAATACACAGGCACAATTGTTTGCCTATTATTCTTGATTTTATAATACGCACCCTACTGTTTAAAAAAACTTAGGTATATTATTTTATATATAACATATATTAGATATATCATTGCATATTATGTACCTTAATATATATTATCTATATAACTTGAATCCATAAAAGCACAAAACTCTCCAAACATATGAACATTCTAAATGGAAACTTAGCATTTTCTCAGTGTTAAATAGATCAGCCTACCTAAAACAATGCCTGGATGTGCAATGGTAAAATGTACTGACTCTTAAGAATTTACTTGCCAAAGCCTAACTCTGACCTTTTACTTACAGTATATTTTTAGATGTCAGTAACTGATATTCTCCTTTCTTATTATAAACAATATTTCCCCATCAAGAGATACCAATAAACAAAAATATGTAGGGAACTAAAAATGTGATAGAGAAACCAACCATTCCATAGGTAATATATTGATAAGGAAGTTCAACTTCCATATGCTGTCTTGCTTTTCGAATATCATCACAAGGTATTTTAAAGATTTTACAGGCCAAAGGAATGGTGATCTTTTTCATTATATTTCTAACTATGAGTACAACTCCCAATCCTGTGAGGACCCGCAATATGGCTTTTGCAAAGACAGTCAGAGTAATGGGAGGGGTAGGCAGAGGTAAAATGTCTGGAGAAGGATCTAATATTAGAGCCATGCTGTGAGTAACATGAGATCCACATGCAATTCCAGCACCACTTCCTAGAATCTGGGCTATGTCTCCTTGGGATCTGCTCCAGGTGTCCAGAGTGAAAGATAAGATCCCCAAAGCTAAATGGAGCCCAATGATGATCAATGGAGCATATTTGTGAGTTTGGTTGAAGTTGTCAATCAGGTCCTCAAACGGATAGAAGACAGCCAAGATTAAAATGGTGTATAGGAAGCCAGCAATAATGTCCAGCAGGGAGTGCATGCCCATATACATCCTGCTCAGGCACACCAGCAAGCTCCAGCAGGGAATGAGCACCTGGCCGTACAGCAGAGGGTACTGCCAGCGGCCGTAGGTGAGCAGGACCAGGGTGATGGGGATGGTGGTGCCGGACATGGCGTGGGTAGAGGGCAGGCCGTACTCGGAGTTGTACAGCACCTCCAGCTTGACCAGGGGCAGCGAGGCGGGCCGCGGCCAGCGGATCACGTCCTTGGTGCACTGGCCCAGGTACATGACCATCACCCAGATGATCACCAGCCTGCGGCCCACCAGGGGGTCCAGGTTCCAGATCCGGAAGAGGAAGAAGAGTATGTAGAAGAGCTCGTTGCCCAGCTCGGTGCTCAGGCAGAACAGGTAGTAGAGCGGCCAGTTGCTCACGCGCGCCGGCTCGCCCTCCTCGCCCGTCTGCGAGCTGCGGCGCTGAGCGCCCCTCAGCCATGCCGCGCCCGGGCCACGCTCAGCCGCAAGCCTGTTGCGCACGCCATTGGAGGCGCCGCCACCGTCCCCGGGTTGGGGTGGGGGTGGGGG
>NW_004624749.1:1839622-1937453 GCF_000247695.1 Heterocephalus glaber | reverse complement strand
GAGCACAATCTCTGCTGTTATCTGAGAAATTATTTCTGATTTCATTTTTTCCAGATCCCCTTTTGTTGTCAGTTCAGGGAGTCCAGGTTTTTGAGTATCATAGTATTCCATCTCATTTCCCTTTGGGGTTGCTGTAGGTAATCTGGAAGTTTGGTTTTGAGACTTGTTTACATGTCTTCTTATTTTGATTGGGGGGCGGTGCTGTTGGTGCCCCCACGGCTCACCTCCTCTGAGCTGGCAGCGGTGGAATGGCGGCCCGGTGGCCCCTTCCTCTGGGCTGGGGGTGGTGGAACAGCAGCCCATAAACCCCTACCTCTGGGCTGGGTGCGGTGGAACCTGGTTGATGTGTTAATAGCAGCTATTCTTTCTGGAGATGGAATCTCAGCATTTTTTGTTGTTTGTACGTCATGAATGACCAGTGATGTTGAACATTTTTCATATATTTATTTGCTGTTTCTACTTCATCTGAAAAGTGTCTTCATTTGAGATGCCCATTTTTGGATTGGGTCTTTAAACTTGGGGGCGTCTGAGTTTTTTGAGTTCTTTATTCTAGACAATAGTCCTTTGAGGAATAGCTGGCAAAATTTTTTTCCCACACTGTGGGTTGTCTCTTTACTCTGTTGGTGATTTCTCTTGCTGTGCAAAAGCTTTTTAATAAGGTGTGAACCCAGTTGTTGATTCTTTGTGATAGTTCCTGTGCAATTGGGGTTTTGTTCATAAAGTCTTTGCCTACACCAATGTATTTGAGAGTTCTATCTATTCTATCTTCCAGCAGATTGAATGTTTCTCTTTGCATATTTAGATCTTTGATCCATTTCAATTTTAGTGAAAGACATGGGTCTAGTTTCAATCTTCAGCATGTTGAAAGCCATTTTCCAGCACCATTAATTAAAGAGGCTATCTTTCTTCCAGTGAAGGTGTTTGGCTCCTTTGTCAGAGATAAGGTGGCTGAGTATGTCTGGAGCTGTTTCTGCATCTTCCAATCTGTTCCATTGATCCTTGGGTCTGTTTAGTTTTGTTTTTTGCCAGTACCATGCTGTTTTTATCACAGTAGCTTTGTAGTATAATTTCAAGTCAGGGATTGTGATGTCCCCTGCCTTGCTGTTGCCTCAACCATATTTTAGAACTATGGAAGCCAATCATTAGGAAGTGTCAAACCCTAGTATACAGAGCTGCATGGGCCTCCTTCCTCCCATTTATAGCTGTAGTTTGGGGATTAAAAAATTGAAGGCTTTCCCAATATGATACCCCCCCTGCCCCCAACACACACTTATCTCCCTGTGGCACTTTACCTTTTCTGTGAGGCAGTGGTGTGCCCTCATATGAGTATAAAGCAGCTTTCATTATATCTTTATGCTAGTATATTTGTAATTTTTTTTTTGTACCATGGATTGAACTCAGGACCTTGCGCTTGCGAGGCAGGCAGTGGATTTGGAATTTTTGAAGTGAAGTGAAATTTAAAATCACCAAAATACTAAAAAAAAATCAAAATGTCAACAACATTATTCTAAGTGAGAAAAGGCAGGGGCCAGAGGAGATATATGGTTCAATTTGTAGAAAATGTCCAGAAAAAAACAAATCTTAAGAGATAAAGTTGATTAGTGGTGTCCTGGGAGTGGGAAGACTGCTTACTGGAGTGGCAAGAATGTTCTAAAACTGGATTATGGTAATGATTAAACAATTTGATAACTTTACAAAAAAATCATGAATTGTGCACTTAAAATGGGTAAAATTGGTGGTACGTAAGTTGTACCTCAATGAAGCTTTTCAAATTAATCAAATATGGAGATATAACTATTGCTAGTCTGATTTCCTCTCTTGTCTGTTACTTCAAGCAATCTGTTCATCTTTTGTAGCTTTCTTAGTTTTTTTCTTGTTTCTGAAACAAAATACCTGACACCCAAAGTTGCAGGAGGAAAGTATGTAGAGGTTTCAGTCCATAATCAGCTGGCTCCATGGCATGGTGGCATAGCAAAGGATCACAGAAGGAGAAACAGTTCGTGGCAGGCTGAAAATAGCAAAAGCAGCAAGTGACAAGTGACAACAGCAGCCCTCTTTCTGTCTCATATTTTATCCAGGCTACCTGCAGGGAAGGTAGCACCCTTAGTGCTAGCATTGCACCATGAATCAATCCCATCATCACATCATTGATCCTAGCATCACATACCCTAGATCCAGCCACTTCCAAAAAGCCCCCCCTATGACCATTATGACCATTTGGGGGAACATCTAGATAAAAGCTGTAATAGTAGCAGTTTTTATTTTCTGTAGTAATTATTGCTAAACAAGCTGGATCTCAGAACAATGTAAACCTCTTTTAAATTCAGGCCCTGTTGGCTCTGCACCTTAGGTGGAGAAACCATGACTAGGAGCTGGGATGAACCACAGGAGCCTTACCAATAAGCCCAACAAAGATTAGCTTGTACTAGGACAGACCATTAAAAGTCCAGATGAACAGTGTGAGCCCAGAATTCAGGGAACAGCTTACAGTGGGTCCATGCAGGCAGGCTGGAGGTCAGTGTCTTAAGAGGTGGCCACAGCAGAGGGCAGCAGGCAGGAAGGGTATGCAGAAGGCATCAGGTCAGGATTCCAGTCTTGGAGCTGAGAAATCAGATGGGTTTCTTACCAGAGAGCCAAGGTTCACAGTGGGTAGAAAGAAAATGTCTTTTTCTATTAGCTTCATTTGCTCCAACTCCTTTTGTCCCAGTGCCATTCCCTAACATTCACCCAAGTCACTTCATACCTGGATGCTTACAGTTTTGTGACCAGTCTTTGCCCAGACTCTGTCCCTTCCTCCTGTGTATCCCTGCCATGGTAACCCTTTTCATCAGCTTGAAACCACTGCCTATCCCCTCAGAAATTCCCAACACTGCCTCCAAGACAAAGCCCCACTTGGTCTGGCATTTAATGCTCTCTTTGGTTTGCCCGAGGCTCCTGCTGCTCCTGAGAAGCCTAAAGCAACACACTGCCTTGATTGCTACTCCACAGATGTGCTCTACATTCCCCAGCCTGAAAACATATCCTCAGGCTGCACCATCAGCTGAATGTCCTCCCCACCTCCCCAGAGCTGACACAATCAGTTCAAACCCTGAGCACCCTCTCTTCCTCGGGAAGGGTTCTGTTGATGCTGGTGTGAAGTTATATCTTCCCCATTTGTAATAGGAAGAATATTTGTTGTTTCCATACTTTTTTTTAATGGAGAGTATCTGGAGTTGTGATAACTCTCTCATCACTGTCTTGATCTATTTAAATACTTTTATCTTCATCATCTTACCCCTTTCTTGTCTCCTGAACCAGACTACCAGCTGAGCTGCTGCAGGTCACATCTTGCTTCCTCTGAGAAGTGAGCACACAGTAGGTGCACATGAACCATGTATTAATTTGAAAAATAACTGGTATCATCCAGGTTTTCTTAGTACAGTATTTCTGACTTCATATTTTTGCACTAAATGGAGAACTATCCTTCTAGAAAACTGCCAATTAAATATTAGAAAAATGCAATGTTATTTTTCAAATTCAAATATGGATTAGCATTGTTCCATTTTTTAGGGCAGGTTGGTGTGTGGATGTATATAGACATTCAGTGCTTTGTAATTCTGTAGCACCATAATGATATCTGATACCTAAAAAACACAGTAGCCACAAGGCTGCCCTTGTTTTAGACACCAGCCACAAACTCAGGGGTCTCTCAGACACTTTCACTTCTGACATTTGGCTACAAATTCAAGGGTTTTGAGCACCTCTCCAGGGTGGATAACTCACTAGAATGACTCTCAGAACTCAGGAAAGTGCTATGTTTAGGATGGTAATTGTATTATAGTTTTAAAAGCTTTATATTAAATGCAGCCTAAGAAGAGATGCATGGGTGAGGTCTGGGAGCATCCCGAGTGCAAAGCTGCTGTGGTGTCATAGGAATGCACTACCCTACCACACACTCACATGTGCCAATGTGCAGAGGACTGTGACCAGGGAAGCTTTCCTGAGCTTTGGTGTCCAGAATTTTGTCTGGGGTCTCATTAGACAGGTATAGTGGGTTGAATCATTGACCAGACGGTTGAACTCCATCTCAGCTCCCTTCCTTTTAGAGCCTGGACTGTAACCACATGGCTCAAAGCCCCAACCCTCTAATCACTTTGCATCCTGTATGGCCAGCTGCCATCTCCTTATGAGCATAAACTATAGGTGTTGCCCACTCCTATTGCTCAGGAAATTCCAAGGAACCAGGGACAAAGGCAAGCCAAGTTCTTTAGTATACAAGCTAACACCTTCAAACAAATTAATGGGAAAAAGCTTATTACTCAAACATGTCACAGACATTAAGACCATACAGTACTTCGGACATTCTGCAATGAACAACTGCAACACATCACACCTACTTATAGACCACGGGCAAAATGGCAAGGGAGACTTGAAATTGTTTTTGTTCTGGGCAGCAGTGGGATCTGCTAAAATGTGGGGATTCTGTTACTAAGGAAGAAGAGGTAGATAGATAATGGATACTAACAGATGACCAGGAATCTGTGCCACAAGACAAATACTCCAAAGGCATGTGGGAGTAGGGTCACATCTATGAGCTTCTCTGGGCCTTGGTTTTCTCCTCTTGAAGATGAAGGGTTTTATATTTGTAGAGATAAAGACCACCCAAATAAGAACAGTCAGTGACTATTTATTCAGAGACTTCTACAACAAAGCTATCACCTGTGGCAGATACCCAAACGCATACAGGTAATGAGAAAACTTTATAATGGAAAAATGCAAGTATGCTCTGTTTGGAAGTTGTTGGCATATGAAAGCTGGGGTGAGCTAACTAGAAGCAGGAATATCTATCTATCTAATACCTACCTATTCTCCAAAG
Organism: Heterocephalus glaber; assembly: GCF_000247695.1. The sequence continues at coordinate 1,932,598 of NW_004624749.1, read as the reverse complement.
CCTCATGAGCTCTTATGTGGGACATTCTGGAGGTGATTGGATCACACAGGCATAATACTCTCATCAGTGCATTAGCCCATTGGTGAGTTTATAGCTAAATATGATGTTGGAAGTTGAAGCCTGGTTGGAGGGGGTGGGTCAATGGGGGTGTGGCCTGAAGGGGTCTATCTCCCTCTTTCCTCCCTTCATCATTGCTTCCTGTCTGCCATGCCATGAGCTGTTTCTCCTCTGCCATGCTGCCCTGCCTTGGAGCCAGCCAACTGTGGACTGAAACCTGTACAAAATGTGAGCCAGAATAAGCCTTTCCTGCTTTAATTTGTTGGTGTCTGGTATTGTGTCCCAGTGACAAGTAAAGTAACTAAAATATATAATGTCTTTGAGATATTTATTTTTATTAGTAATGTTTGTAGTATATAATGGTTACATTCATTGTGAGGAGTTGGTGCATGTACATGTCTTCTTTTTCTTTTCTTTTTTTTGGTACCAGGATCAAACTCAGGACCTTGTGCTTGTGAGGCAGGCATGAACGGTGCCACTGAGCTAAATCCCTGGCCCCATGTCTTCTTTTTCATCTCCCCTTCACCATAGCATCTCCAAGACTAAATTAGATAGCAAAATAAAACTGTTAAGATCACCACAAAAGGACAAAGAAACTACCACACGTTAAAAACATGATTTGTATTTTCTTCTGAAGCAGTCAAAGACTTAAAAGCTGCTTTTGTTAAAACAAACTGATTCTTCACTTGGCCTACAGATGCCCAATGGGTCCCTGAAAACAGGACAAAGCTTGACATCTCTGCCTTCATTTTGTATCTGTCTCTTTTGTTGCTTTAAAACCTTGGTAGAGATCCCTGTTCAGCTCTACATATTAGTCATTTGAGGAGTGCCTGCCTAAAACTGGTAATGCAAGGTTTCTTAGCGCTGGGTTTACCTAACCTACCTCATCCCCCTTCAAGACTAAAGACTCCAAGACAAGAAATTTGCAGGGACATTCAACGGCAAGCTTTTACAGTGTCCTGCTCAAGGACCCTGGAACGGGTGTCTAGAAGTCTCCAGTCATTGCCCAAAACCTGCAGTCACCCTGGATTCCATCAGAGCTTCCATAGAAACAAGGCTGTGCCCCTCCGCATCCCTCCATACCCCAAGCGGCTGCAGTCACCTCATGGGAACCAGATTGGTCCCTGAAGCAATAAGGACTTCTTTGGAGCCACCTTGCAGAACCAGAACTGAAATAATAAACAGACCCCAGCTTATCCCAGCAACCCCACAAAGCTTGCCCTTTCCTTTGCTCATGGGCCAGTCTGATGTTCTCTGTCAAAGCTGAGCCTTCTTCAGCCCTTCTCAAGCCTAAGTCCCTTACCATTTTCTCTTCCTTCTCAATTAAACGTTTTGCCTGTAAATTCACACGGTTGCCTCAATTTTAATTTCCGTTATCACTGAAGCACAGACCCATGCCAATTGGGGTCAACTCCACAGTAAATGAAGTGTAGCAATAGGCTCCTGTCAGGAGATTCACTGGTTTTGCCATGCTCCTAACCATCAGTTGGCTTGACAAGTGGGAGTAACCAATCTGTGTTCTTTTAATTTGGCCAGTTTGAGATGTTAAACGTCTACTGGAAACCAGATGGATCCTAAGTAAAACAGGTGGCGGTGAAATAGTTTTTTGTCAGCAAATAAAAAAGGAAAAGAGGAAGAGAGGAAGCAGTTGTGTCAGCCTTGATAATCTTTGACTCTCTTATCACTACTTTTTTTTCTGTATGTCTGAGAATTTAAAAACTAAAAATTTGAGCGCGTTCCTAGGGAGCTCTTTGTGTGTCATTGTGGCAAGCACGGATCGTATGGCCAAGGCCGTGGGGAGTGAAAAGTCCCGGGCCAGGGCTGGGATGTGCGTGTGTGACCGTTACAATCAGAATAAACACACACACACGGGTGAGATCCTCAGTAATTTAAATGCCTAATCTAATCAATTTCAGAGCTTTATTGGAGCTGGGCGCCAACTTCCTTACCCTATTATATGTCTTATCCTTGGACCCTCTTACCACTTAGCCCCGCCTACGGGACCTAGCGCGAGGACCCCGTAGGGCTGTCCGTGGCTGCGCCTGATTGAACTCTCCATGGTGCTTGTCCGACAATCTCCCGCTCAGTCCGGAGCTGGTGCTTGGGCGTCGGCTTTTGGCATCCAGGTTCAGGCTGAGCCAGTCGTCTGACGCGGAGCAGTCGGGGCAGGCGGTAAGGGAGGCTGTCCTATAGGGAGGCGGGGTGCTGCTGAGGCGCCAGCATGGCGGTTTCCGTGCGCGCTGTTCGCTGCCTGCCTGCTCTGTGCGGAGTCCCGGCGGGTGAGTGTGGGAACTGGGGGCTCCGCTGGGTCTGTGAGGAAACCCGGGCGGAGGGAAGCGAGAAGCTGCGGCCGGCGCGAGCGCCAACTTTCCGCCTTCCCGAGCTCGCTGTGTGACCTTGCACGCGTTCTGTTCCTCTGGGCCTTTGAATGTGAAGTGATAAGCGTGAACTGGAGGCTGTCGACCAAGATTCTTTGCGGCTCACGAAACTCTGCGTTCTCAGCGAAGAGGAGTAGGATGGGGTCAGCCCGGGGTTCGGGGCTGAGGGCCGCCGGCGGAGCTTGCTGAGAGAGTCGTAGGGTTAGTCTCAGTTGTTTTAGATCCCGCCCGGGGTAATCGGTGCTCCTGCTACAGAGACAAGTGACTGGAAAATCAGAAGGCACTTTTGTTGTTCCCTCCCCAACCCTCCCTGGTTGCCCGCAGCCCCAGGAAGGTGCTGTGCTGTTCTCTATTACGGTTTCCTCCAGAACCACTTCGTGATTGTCTTTGCCTTCTCGGCTTGCTCTATTTTATTATAAGTCCACAGTCCAGCATTTATAATTCCCAACCCGAAAAACTCCTAAAAACCGAAAGGTTCTTTTTTGTGACTCATCTTGCTGTGGTACTTGACCCGCAGTCATCTGGCGGAAAATCTGCCCTCACGTTCTTTTCGTTTGTCCCTGTTGTGACCGCCTGTCACCTTTCGCGAGTCCCCTTTCAAATAGCCAAGTGGCCCAGCTTTCCTTCCAATGCTCTGTGAGGTAGGTTCTTTTATTTTTCTCTTTTTAACAGATGTGGGGGTTAAGACATAGATTAAGAAAACTGCTCACAGTTTAGACTAAGGAACATGGTTTGGCATCCATAGCTCCCGGCTCCAAAGTCTGTTGTTTTTCCTCGTGTATAAACTCTTGTTATCAGCCTTATAACTCACATGCTGTACACTTTAAAGTATACAATAATGGTTTTTAATATTTTAACAGAGTTGTGCAGTTATCATCACCAGTTTAGAGCATTTGCATCACTCCAAAAAGAAAACCTGTACATTTTAGCTGTCGCGGCCCAGATCCCTGCTGGCCCCATGGCTAATCTTTCCTTCTCTCTGTGGCTTGCCTGTTCTGGACAGTTCATAGAAATAGACCCATGTGATACTCATTCTTTTGTGACAGGCTTCTTCTGTTTAGCATAGTGTTATGATTCATCCATGTTATAATATGTGTCAGTACTGCGTTTCTTAGGGCAGAATAATGTCTGGTGTCACTGTACAGCATTTTTGTGCATCCATTGCTCAGATGATGAACATTTGGGTCGTTCCCACCTTTTGGCTCTTATGCCTACTGTTGCTAAGACATTAGAGTGCTATTGTGTGTGTGTGTGTGCACTTACATATATTTTATGTGTATATCCAGGAATGGAATTGTTGGATAAAATGGTAACTCCATGTTTGACTTTTTGAGGAACTGCCATACTGTTTTCCAAAGTAGCTGTATCGTTTTACGTTCCTGCCAGCATTGTATAAGGGTTCTGATTTCTTTTTGCCAACATTTATTATCTGTCTTTTTGATTATAACCATGCTAGTGGATCCGAAATGATACTAATTTGTAGTTGTGATTTACATTTACCTAGTGGGTAATGAACATATTATCATGTGCTTGTAGCCATTTGTACAATTCTTTGGAGAAAGTCTTTTGAAATCTTTTGTCCATTTTAAAACTGGGTTGTCTTTTTGTTATTGAATTGTAAGAGTTATTTATATTTTCTAGATATGAATCTTCTATGAGGGTTATGATGTGTCAAAAATTTTATCTCATTCTATGTGTTGTCTTTAACTTTCTTGAAAGTTTTTTTAAACACATTTTTTTTTTCCAGTGCTGGGAATCAAACCCAGGACCCACGCATGCTAGGCAGGGGCTCTATATTTTATCCCTTTCCCTGAGATACACAAGTTTTAAATTTTGATGAAGTTTGATTTGTCTTTTTTCTTTTCCTTTTGTCACTGTTGTTTTTGGTTTCATATTAACCATTACCAAACCTAAGGTCATGATAATTTACCCCCGTATTTCTTTGTAAGATTTTTATAGTTTCAGCTCTTAACCTTTACGTTTTTCATCCATTTTAAGTTAATTTTTACATGTGGTGGGAGGTAGGGCTCCAATTTTATTCTTTTGTGTGTTGATATTACTCTTTCCCCATTGAATGGTTTTGACATCCTTGTCAAAAATCAGTTACCCTTCAACAGATGATTAGATAAAGAAGAAGGGGTATATATACGCAATGGAATATCATGTGCTACAAGATAAATTTCAATCATTGTTGGAAAATGGATGTGCCTTGTGATCATAATGTTAGGTGAAATAAATCAGACACACAAGCTTAAAAATTGTGTAGTTTCTCTTATACGAGAAACCCAAAGTGTAAATAAATTAAAAAGCAAAATGGAAGATAGATGATAGGAAACAGTGAGAAAGATCTTTCTTAGATGGGAAGGGGACCATGAGATGGTGGGGGAGGGGACATAAGAATTAAAATGTGTTATGTACATGTGCCACTCCCCAGGATGAATGAAATCATAATGGACTGCAAACATGTATTCATAAAAATAACATTAAAAAAAAAGTCAGTTGCCCATAGGTGCTGTCAGAGCTGGTTCTGGAGTGCCATGCCTTTTGAGAGGTTGCAGGGGACTAGACATTTAGGGCCAGGGGCTGTGGGGCTTTGGGACTGTGGAGCTGCGGAGGGGACAGAGAGGCTTCACTGAGAGCTGAGGTATCAGCAGGCCAGGTGAGCAGAACTGAGCGCTGAGACCCACCACACCTCTGGTGTGGCCCTGGGGAGGGAGGAGGGCTGAGGGGCAGCACTGCTGGCTGTGCAGTGACTTCCCATTCTGCTCTGCAGGAGAGGCACAAAGTGACTCTGTATCTGTCATTTTAGAAAGGCAGTGACTTAGAGAGGTCGGAGACTTATCAGGAGACTGGTGTTACTCTGTGGCTGAGCCGTGAGGAGGCCTGAGCAGAGAAAGGCAGCAAGGCCAGAGTGGAGAGTGCAGGAGACAGTGGACTGATTTCTTTCTCTCTTTCTTTCTTTCTTTCTTTCTTTCTTTCTTTCTTTCTTTCTTTCTTTCTTTCTTTCTTTTCTTTCTCTCTCGTTTTTTTTTTTTTTGAGACAAGGTCTTGCTGTGTAGTTCAGGCTGGCCTTGAACCCACTGTGTAGTCCAGGCTAACCTTGAACTTGCAGCGATCCTCCTGCCTCAGCCTCTTGAGTGCTGGGTGCCAGGCTGTGTGGATGATTTTTTTTTTTTATGTTGTGTGGATGATTTTTGAGGAGTCCTCAGTCATAGTTGATGTGATGGGGAAGGGGGAAGGTGGGGTGTGATGTCAGCTACTTGGAAAATGTCATGAAGCCCAGAAATCACTTGGTCACTTGTCTCAGTTCTTTTATTAATATTATTATTCTGGGTATGACCGTTTAAATTTTTCAATTTCATGTAGAAATATGTCTGTCTGTCTGTCTGTCTGTATGTATTTATTTATTTATTTTTAACTTATAGGCCATTTCTGGTCCAGGCAGCTTTCTGTAAGTGCCTTTCCAACAACTTCTGTTTTGGCATTAAAGGCTACGACTCTCAGCAATGGTGAGATTCATTGACTGTTTTCTCATAAGATTTAATGTTAGAGTTGCTTCTGTAGTTTTTTGAGACAGGGTTCACTATGTATTCTAGGCTGGCCTTGAACCCAGGCTGATCTTGAACTCACAGCAATACTTCTGCCTTATCCTCCTGAGTGCTGGAATTACAGGTGTGCGTCACCATGCCCAGCACTTCTGTAGTTTTTAAAACATAAATGAACGGAGCAGATTCTTTAAGATGGAACTGTAGAGTCACATAGTTTTCAAATTTTTGTGATTGCTGTTGTCACAGTTCAAGGCTGTAAAAATAGTGGCTCCTATGTATTGAGTAGTTACTGTGGATTAGGCATAAATATGTTGTCTTGGCTAATCCTTACACCAGCTTTTATCGGTCCTGTTTTGTAGATGATAGTTAGTCTCAGGGAGGCTGACTGACTTGTTCAGGATCACATAGCCAGTAGTGGCAAGGCTGGGACCCAAGCTGTCATGGGTTTAAATCCCATCTCCTGATCCTCTGGGTGCCCTCCAGCAGGTGTAATCTCACAGCCCTCAGTTTCCTGGTCTGTGAAATGTAGAGGTTGGGTTCAGTGATCTCTAGGGACTGAAGGAAGTTATCCTTTTATTTTTCAGTGTCTGAATGCAGCAGGGATATTTCGATAGCTTACTGCAACCTTTGAATATCATTTGTCTCCTTAACCAAATTATTTCTTATTCCACTGGTGGTGAAGCAGCTGTCATTGTCACACTGTGGTTTTCTATTTTTCAAGCCCATATCCGTTTCTCTCTAGAGCTGCTTTATGCCCACCCTTCTCCCTCAGGCCCCAGTTTCTCCAGTGATGCAGGAATCCTAAGTTGCACGCTGTTTGGTCAGCACAGTCCTGTTTCCTCCCATCCTGATCCCTCATCCTCACCTGACATCACCTTCTGTGGGATCAGTCAGATGTGGCTCTTAAACCATTTTGAAAAATGATACATGGTGAAAAAGAAATCCAAATCAGTGGAGAAAAGCAAGTCTCTCATATGCAACCTTAAATGCACCTAGTATACTCTTTTTGTGTTTTTTTTCCGACAGTCTCAGCTGTTGCAGTTCAGGCTCGGCTTGAACTCGTGGTGATGATCCTCCTGCCCCTGCCTCCCAGGTTCTGGGATTATAGGCGTGTGCCACCATGCCCAGCTGCTGTTTTCTTCTCTAGGGGAAACCTAGTTTCTTGCACATACTGTACTTCTGGAGTTAATCTATAAAATGTATTCACACATTTTCCCTTTCCTCTTTGTTTTGTAAACATAAAGAGTGGGATGCTCTAGGCACTGTTTGGCATCTCCCTTTTCTAACCAGTTTAATTTGCAGTGCATCTAAGTCAGTGCATTACCAGATGCATACAGCAGAGGGCGCTGTTTGCCCCATGTAGACTGCTGAGTTTGGTTGGGATAAAGCAACACAGAAATCCTGGTGTGGACAGAGCCTGTCTACCCCTGGCCCCTGCCCCTTTCCCCAATATTCCTTCCTGAAATTTTGAAGGAAGAAAAAGCAATTTGTCCTAGTTTTGCTGTCACACCTCAAACTGCAAGGGTTCCAGCCAGCCACAGTACTTGATAAATGGTTCATCAAGATGGAAAAGGCACTAAATTTGTATATAGATTTAACTTTTGGGGGGCAGCACTGGGAATTGAACCCAGGGCCTTTGCACTGAGCCACATCCTTACCCATTTTATTTTTTATTTTGAGACTGGAGCCTCACTAAGTTGCCCAGGCTGGGCTCAAACTTATGATCCTCCTGCCTCAGCTTCCCTGAATATTGAGTGTACAGGTATGTTCCACCAAGCCTGGCTAGATCTGCTTCTTTAGACAGCTACATTCATTGCACGATAAAATTACAGCTTCTGTGACTAGCATGGGCATTTAAGTCATTCTAAATCAAAACAGTCACATGTTTTTTGTTTGTTTTTTAAGACAGACTGTATTCAAAATATGATTCTTAAGAGGTTAGGATTTTGTGACTTATTTTTATAGTAACAGCGACTTGGTCTGTCAGTGTTTTTCCACAGCCGTGGAACACCTAACTCAAAGTTTTATTCCATCTACCTGTAGGCACTTTGTCACCACGGGGCTCCAGGAATGACCATCATTTCACCAGCTTGAGCTGCGCGCTGCAGACACAGTGCTGTGTTTCTTCTTCCAGAAACCTGATGGGCCAGCAGTGTAGACCCTATAGTTTCTTCACTAAATGTATGTAGAATATCCACAGACAGCTCCTTCCATGTGACAGGAGGACAGAAGGTGTTTTTGTACCTTGATTTTTCTTCTTTCTTAAATGAATTAACATTTTACTGACTAGTTTGTGATATACTATTAAAATAAAAATGTTCCTCATTGTACCTCCTAGAACGCTCTACCACTTACACTTACACTTAGCAGAGGCCTAATATACTTCAATCCCCTCACTTGGGACACCTGAGGCCTCCAGGGTATTGAATTGTGGCCCAAACACTCTGGATTTAGAGCCACACCAAGAATACACTCACTATTTTCAGGTGTACTTTAGCTGAGGAGATGGGGTGTCTAATCAGGAAAAGTTAATTTAAGATGTTATTTTCCTCATATTATTCCTATTTATGATTGGATTTGAGAGTCTAATCTGGTGTAAATTTAGCTTGTCAAGTAGTAAATGGAGATTTATGCAGATTAAAAGAAAGTAGGATAATAAAGGCAATTCATGACCATGCTGTAATATTCAGTAAAATCAGAAAAATAAATGAAGCACATTAGCATTCATCTTAGAATGTTTTTGAAACAACAGAATAATTTGGGGAGTTGTTTGAAATCCTCCTACTTCCTATTTATACTACTAGTTTCTTTTTTTTTTTTTTTTTTGGTTTGGTTTTTTGAGACAGGCTCTTGCTATGTAGTTCAGACTGGCCTATATAATCCACGCTGGCCTCGAACTTGTGGTGATCCTCCTACCTCAGCCTCCTGAGTGCTGAGGTTACAGGTTGTGAGCCACCATGGCTGGCTAAGAGAATATTTTTTTTTGTTTGTTTATGACTTGTACTCTGGGTAACATTTTGGCTATTATTTGAAGGTTATGGTACACAGTATAGCAACCATTGTTATTCTCTATTTTGTTTTGAAATTTTGTTTTTTTCACAGAATTAAGAGTGTTTTTTATATTTTCTTTATTAATATCTACTTGTGTTACATTAAAATAAAAAAGTACAAAAAATAAAGCCAGTTTTAAAACACCAGAAAATATAAGCTCAGATCTTTGTGTTGCTACTGTGTTAACACTGAGCTGGTGCCCTTCTCACAAGGTGGTGCCCTGTGACTTTGTCCGGGGACTGTTCCCAGGCAGTGCTGTGACCAAGAGTGCCTCATTATGGGGCACAGCTTGTTTTAGTTTGGAGGTCACTTCTGTAGCAAGGCAGACAAGAGCACGTGGTGATGGATGGTCAGAAGCCTCATAGTGAGCACTCTTGGGGCTGTTAGTCTCTTCCCTTGGTGCCCTTTTTTTATAATGAGTTGACTTTGTACTTTGGAGGAGTGTATCAGAGTCATAGGCTTGGGAATTTTTATTTTTAGTTGCCTTTTCCCTGTTCTAAAAAGCCTTTTCTCTAACTCTTGTTCTTGCGGTGCTCCTTACTGTCGTAGACCCGATCCTGAGCTCTTGTCCCAAGTCTGCCTCTGCCTGTAGGTTGGTCCCCTTGTCCTCAGGTCTGTGACTCTGTGACCTTGTGGTTTTATTACTCCCAAGTCATACTGAGCCTCACTCCAGTGATCAAGCTGAGTTGAAACTAGCTCTTTCAAGAGGAAATAGTTTTCTAAATCTCTGAGAAACAAACCAAAACACCCCCCACAATTTTTCAAAATATATTGATTTCCTTGTTAAACCTATCCCCTTGCCATAGAGAAAGCCCACCATTTAAATTCCTTTGATCCAAATTAGTAAGCAGTGTTTCCTGGCATGATTGAGAGAGGACTTAGGCACTGGGGGTGTGGCTAGCGGTAGAGCATTTGTTTAGCATGTGTGAGATCTTAGGTTCCACCCAGAACACCGAGAGGGTGTGGGGGGGCCCTCAGTATAGTATATCAAGTTGGGTACTACAGTGGATTTTATATGTGTGTACATATAAAACGTGGATTTTATTTTATATAGCTATGATAATTAACAGATGTGTGTATTAACCTAATTGCTCTTCTAGGGAATGATAGAGTTGACATAATAGTAAATCTATTTAATTCAACTTGGAGTTACTTTAACTTGTAGCCATTAAAAAAAATCATGTTCATGAATAATATTTCAGAATTGGGAAAAGATTTAGAGAGTAACAGGCAAACAAAATTATGCATATGGAGGCCGGGCATGGTGATACATGCCTGTAATCCTAGCACTCAGGAGGCTGAGGCAGGAGGAGTGTCGTGAGTTTGAGACCAGCTTGGGCTGTATAATGAGTTCAAAGTCAGCCTGAACTACATAGCCAGACCCTGTCTCAAAAAATGAAATATGCATATAATTTTAATTTTATTTAAAACAGACAAGTAATACTGTCAAATGTGCAAACACATATAAAGAAAGACTATTCTAACAGTGACAATGAGATTATGATTAATTTTTATATAACCCTTTTTCATATTTTAAAAAATAATTTTTATAATTAAAAGTATAAAAAACATTTTAACAACTGCACTCATAAGGTAACATATGATTTGGTTCTGTTTCAAATGTGGCTAGGTAATTTATTTTTCTAATATATTTAAAAAAGCTTAACTCAATTTAGTTTTACTCTTATTTCATTGTCAAGTTCCTTTTAAGATTGAATCTTTTTTAACTCTCTTTGAAATTTTATTTTTATTTTTACCTGTAGTAAAATACAGAGAACATCTGATTTGCCATCTTTCCCACTCTGAGTGCCCAGTTCGGGTCAGTAGGTTCCCACTGCAGTGTAACCAACCTCTAGATGTTTTCATACCACGGAACTGGACTCTGAGACCTGGAAGCATCCCTCTTCTTCCACCCCTGGGAGCTGCCTTTTTGCTTTCTGTTTCCGCAAGAAACATGTAGCATGTAGCATGTAGAAACATGAAGCATGTAGTACTTGGCTTTTTGTGGCTGGCTTATCTCACTAATCTTATACAATTTTATAATTCTCTATAATTTAAATTATAATTTAAACCCTTTTATTACGGGAGATTCCCATCATAAACAGAAGTGAAGGGAGCAGCCTATTAAATTCCTGTGTGTTCATCACCCAGCTCCAACCACTGCCAACTCATGACCAGTCTTGTTCCATTGACCTTTACCACTTCCCCAACCCCAGTTACTTTGAAGTGAATCCCACATATCATAGTACAAAACAGTTAATATTTTAGCACATGTCTCCAAAGACAAAAACTTGTTTTTAAAAATAAAGACTTCCTGTTTTTTTAGAGCAGGTTAAATGATTTACTGATTCTGCTTTGAGTGACGGTGAGCTATAGTTGTTGGTCCTCTTAGTATGGCCCCATTACAAGTAAACTTTCAGGTTTTTAATAGTGTTTATTGGTACTATTTATTTATTTATTTTTGAGATTAGGCCTTGCTGTGTAATCCAGGCTGGCCTTGAACTCACCATGTAACCCAGGCTGGCCTTAAACTTGCAATCCTCCTGCCTCAGCCTTCTGGGTGCTGAAATTTCAGCCGTGCACCACAATGCCTGGCTTATCAGTGCCATCATTTTTAAAGAGCGAGGGGGAAACAGTCAGTTCTTTAGTAAGAGTTTAGTTTGAGGCTGGCACTTTATTTTGAACCTGTGGTCCTTTGATGTAAATTAGCATTGGTCTATAGTTTGAGCTTTATCTTTTGTTCCATCAGGGATACACAAAGCAGCCAGTAATGTGGAATCTCACATTTTCCAGCTTCTTCATGAAGATTAACTGTATTACATGTGAGTGTTTTGAAAGTGGGATCCCATAAAGTATTTAAAAATAGTGTAAATCCAAAAGGTTTTCCTTTCCCATGTTACCTACCTGGAGTGTTGAGGTGGGGCCCTTCAGGGAGGGGGCAGGTAGAACTTCTAAACCCAAAGGTTCATAAAAGGAGAGTGAAGGTACTCTGTTGCCTTCCACCTATCTATGTATCTATCTTAGAATTTTGAGTAGGATAGCATTTATGTAGCTCTTTTTTTGTTTTATTTTTGTTTTTTCAGTACTGGGGATCAAACCCAGGGGTGCTCTACCACTAAGCTACCTCCTCAGCCCTTTTTGTTTTGAGACAAGGTCTTGGTAAATTGCCCAGGCTGGCCTCAAACTTGCAGTCCTCCTGCCACAGCCTCCTGAGTAGCTGGGATAATGTAGGCATGTACCTCTACCCTCAGCTTTTTATTAAACAACTTGGTAATGCAATAAAACCTGGTCATAAAATAGTTGGTGATGCTGTAAAAGGCTGGAAATCTTTGGGAAGGCAGAATTTAAATCCAGTAAATCTGTAGCTATACCAATAAAATCCAGTAATGGTCAGTGACCTGTACATTTTCTGCAGGTACAAAGGGGAAAATATTGACAGAAATGCATGATGGAAATGAAATTTGGGATACTAGAAATTCAGAAATGGAAATCAGTCAGCTTGCCAGAGTCTGTATGTAGATTAAAGACACACATGACTCAACAACATCCACACGTGCACACTTGAGGATTAGTTGTCAGATGTCTTTAGATGTGCCTCCTTTTCTGTGTATCAGTTAGACTGCAGTTGAAGGTGAATTTGAGTATCTCATTTTCAGGGCATTAATAGGAGAGTAGGGGAAACAATCTAAGTCCTTCAGATTTATGGGTTTACACTGAAGTGTTGATTCTTGCTTGACCAAGAAGCCTGTGTGTAGGATGGATAGTTATAGACTATCTCAGTGGTGGTTGTGTAGGCAAGAGGACAGGAAGAGAAACAAGGAAACAACCACTGGTAAGTAACTAGGATTTTGTGGAAAAAAGTAAAAAAATTGGCTCCTCTTGGGCTTTCCAAGTGTAACCATGTGACATGTGTAGAGAATGATTTTGTTTTGCTTTCTTTACCCCAGTGATACCAGCAAAGCTGGCCCCTTATGGCCTTTTTTATTCAGTAGAAGATAGTAGGTCATTGCTAAAAAAAATAAAGTATTTAAAAAAAAAAATCCTGATTCATTACAGTGACGGCAGATGAGCTGTGGAAAGGCGCTTTAGCAGAGACTGGTGCTGGAGCAAGAAAAGGAAGAGGCAAAAGAACTAAGAAAAAGAGAAGAAAAGATTTGAACAGGGGTCAGATTATTGGTGAAGGTAAATTGACAAAAACAGCTAAAGTGCTTTTTTTTTTTTTTCCATACTGGGGATCGAACTTGGGTCCTTGTGCTTGTGAGGCAGGCGGTGGAACCACTGAGCTAAATTCCAGGCCTTAAAGTGCTTTTAAAGTGTTTTCCTTCAGAGTTTATGGATATTTTAAACTAGAAGCATCAAAACATTTCTCATGAAATGCAGTAGGGTCTATGGTTTGTTTGTTTGCTTGTTTATTTATTTATTTATTGGCCTTTTGAGACAGGGTCTTGCTATGTAGCCCAGGCTGGCCTAGAACTCAGGGCACTCCTGCCTCAGCCTCCTGAGTGCTGGGATGACAGGTGTGTGCCATCATTCCCGACAGTTGCCTTTATAGATAATGCTTCAGTGGGCGTTCTTGTCCAAGCCCACATGTGCCTTGAAGGTGCATGTGAGCATTTCACTAGGATGTGATACTGGAAAGTGGAATTACCAGCACATAGTGCGGTTTATTTAAAACTTTAATAGTACTAAGTGACTGCCATATTAGTTTAAGTCCCCCAACAGTGTGTTGTTATCTGTACATACATCACTTGGCATTTTAACACTTGAAAAACGAATGCTTTTTAAACTTATTTCTCTTTGTAAACCTTCAGGGCATTCTGGTTTCCTGTGGCCTGGCCTGAATGCCCCTCTCATGAAAAATGGGGATGTGCAGACGATTGCCCAAAGGAGAAAGGAGGAGCAGGAGAAGGTGGAGGCTGACATGCTCCAGCAGCGGGAAGAGTGGGACCGGAAGAGGAAGATTAAAGTGAAGCGGGAGCGTGGGTGGAGCGGCCACACATGGGGCGGCGTCAGCCTTGGGCCCCCTGACCCTGGGCCCAATGGAGGTAGCTGAGGCCTGGTTTGCCTGCCTTGCTGACCGAGAGAGGGCTTGTAATTCTAGAATATGTTTTGAAATGTTTTTATTGACTTACCTGTTTGGATTGCCGTTTGCCAAAGAGGGATTTGAGCATCTCTGAAGAACTTGCCACATTATTATCCCAACTGTTGTTTCAAAGGAGGGAAGGCCCTGGGCTCCAGGAGCCTTTGTCTTATGGCTCTTCAGAGCCTTTAATGTGGTGATGTGCATCATGGGTGTACGTGTGGGGTTTCGCAGACACGGGTGGCCCTTGTGAATGAAGTTTCCAGTAGGCCAGAGAGTTGTCATTAAGCCTTGTAAAAACACAGAAAACAAAGATCAATAATACTTAGGCCAAGTTAGAAAACAGGGTCCCTCCCCCACTCCTAAGCACACAAACAGGTAAAATTCATCTGAAAATCCTGTGTCTGTCAGGGAGGAGCCAGGAAGAAGCACACAAGAGTAGCTGCGTTCCTGAAAGTATTGACTTTAAGGCAGTAGGGATAGGTTGAGGCAAGTGTGCTCAGAGCCTAGCCCCAGCTTCAGCTGGGTGATGAGGAACCACAGACCAGCCCCAAAGGGGGCCCAGATCCAGAGTCTTAGTTCTGAGTTAACTTGTTAACAGAAGCAAGGCAGGTTAGGTTCAGGGAGCCTGCAAGGCTGGTAGGGAAGGGGCATCTGGCGGGCCATCTCTTGGTGCAGACAGAGATGAGGCATCCGCATTGACACTTGGAATTGTCCCATGGAGTGGGGGTTGAGCTTTTAGAGGAAAGATGATTGACTGTGAGTTGAAGCAGACTAATGAATGCATAAGCTTTTATTTTGCTGTCTTATTTTTATATAGTTGACATTTCCTATAGTACAAAGTTTTTTTTTAAAAAAAAGAACATAGAAAGTATTTGAAATGGTTGCTGCTGTGAACAGAGAGAAACTAGAAGAATATGAAAGGTTCGTGGGCAGCGGGTTAGGGTGGGAGACCATGCATGTGGCCTTGGGCTGTGCTTTGACTTCTCTCCAGCAGCACCCACAGGCCAGCTGTAACCAAGCTGCATGGCCTAGACAGTGCTGGAGAGAGAGAAGAATGGAGGAGTTGAGGACACTTGGTTGAAATGGTGGACTTTAGTATCTTAGTCAAGGGGAGGAGGCAATGAAAGCGGAGAACAAGAGAGGTAGTGGCTGAGGACCATTGTCCTGGGAGCCTTTGAGGAGGAGGAGCTGCAGAGAAGGGTGGCCCGTCGGGGAGAGAAGTGACCCAGGTGTGAGCTTGCTGGTGCAGCAGTCCATACTGATGCTGGGGACAGGTCAAGGCCTGGGGAGTGGCATAGCAGACCCAAGACTCACACAAGTCTGCTTTGACACCTGTGCTGAAAATGTTTCTATATGAATGTTACAGACGCATTTATCCCTGTGCTTGTTTCTTTTCTCCTTGTAGAAACCTATGAGGATTTTGATACCAGGATACTAGAGGTAGGCATGTCAAATTAAGTACCGCTTACACTATTGGAGCTGTTGGGTGGATGGGGTAGGGATAGGAAGCAGGAGGAAAAGCTTTTGATGCATGACAATTTCTCAGACACTGAGCTGAATTGCGTAAGGAAATAGCTTATTTCCTTTCCTTGATATTGGCTGGCTCAAGTACTGCCCTTTTAGGGGCTACCAAGTTGTCAAGGCAACTTGAGTCGTATGGTGAATAACAATTTAAATTTCCTCTTTCCATAAGCTAATGTAGCATTAGCAATTTGTCCCTGAGCTATGACCCAGTTGTATGTAGCACTCAATTCAGGGAGCAGAGATTGGACAGAGAAGGTGGCCTGAAAGCTCAGAGTGAAGGTGAGTGTCCAGTCAAGGTGCGTAAATGCCCTCTGGAGACCAAAGCCTGTGTCACTTAAACAGTAAACACTCTTAATCACTGAAGGCTTTCTCTCAAATAGTCAGTATTCCTTTGAGCTGCACTGCGTACTTAGTTGGTATTTAACGGCATATGGAATAATTATTTATTGAGTGGTGATAATGCCTCTCTGAATATATTCTTTTTTCAGTATGTTACATTGTGGAATTTAAAATAATGTTTACAAGTATTAGTATTGGTATTCCAGTTTCTAGCTTTTGAAAGTTACTCCTTTTGTAAAATTCTTGTGTATGTCAATGGTTTCCTGTAAGATTATCCACAATAGACTCCTTTTCCTTCAACTCCATTTTACAGGAAAGGGGTCACCACCAGCTAGACAACCAGCTACCATGTGAGCAGTTTATTTAACAGTTTCATAGTTCCTGGCCTTTAAAATAGGATAAAAAATGCTTATTTTCTTGTATTCAAAATAAGCAGGTATTTCTAAATTTTCTATTCTCAGTTAATCCTAATCCTTAATGTAGAGATCCAAGCCTGTGCTATTATTTTTGTGTGCTGCATTTCATCATTTCTAAGATTTTAGCATCTCTGAGAGTGGCATAGGGCTTATAATCAGTGATAAACAATTTCAAAGTTTAATCCACAACTTTTTTCTTTCCTGTAGTATAGTCATCAAGATAGGGTGTGTTGAGTTGTATGGTGTCAAATTCCTTTAGGGGTTCCTGCGGGTGAATCTTCTAACCTTGTGAAAGAGGAAGAGGAAGTGCCGTTTCCATTCTGTTCCTGCGGTATCAGCCCAGAGGGAGGTTTTTTTTGGAGAGCACTTTTCACTCTGCTTGTGGAGTAAAGGGTGATGTGGCCACCTGAGTGAGTCAGGCGGGTCTCACCAGTGTCCTGCTCCAGAACCTTCTTAAGGCCTATTATTATTTTTTTGTATTCTTATTTTATAATAGGGTCACGTGTCTCACTTTTCTAATTCTTGAAGTATGTGGTTTCCTTTTTACATATATACACAAACATTTTTAGACATAAATACCAAAATCTCAGGAGAAT
The DNA here is from genome assembly GCF_000247695.1 of Heterocephalus glaber. The sequence goes on along the minus strand of NW_004624749.1, from coordinate 1,915,606 downwards.
CAGATTGGCAGATAAATTTAAGCAGCCAAGAGCATGGAAGAAAAGGCCAGTCACCAGACTTTACAAACAGATCATCTGGTCTCAACTTGACATAGCATTCAAAATGTCCTATGTACATAGTCCACAAGGTCTTCCTTTTGGAGTCTGAGGAAATAAATAGCCATACTTGTCATTAAGATGGCTTCTGCCATCTCCACTTTGACCTTCAAGTGGAACCCACACACAGTAGTGTGGGTCATCTTCAGGATATTTCAAGGAAAGTGTGGGTAGAAATTTGCCTGGACCAGGAGCTTGCTTTTTCTTCAGTTCTTTGGTGCTGTTCTCATATTCATTCTTTGATGCTGAGGGCTCCTCTCGTGGTGAAGCTGTCTCACTAGTCTCTTGATAACCTTTATTCTGTTCTACTTGGCTGAGTTGAGACATGTTTTCACGGCTTAAGGCCTATTATTGATGACACCCTGTGTCTCTTAGGTAAGAAATGTTTTCAATATGACAGCAAAAGACGGAAGGAAGAAATCGATCCGCGTCCTGGTCGTTGTGGGGAATGGGAAAGGAGTCGCAGGTGAGTGGGTGTGACACTGCACACAGTGCTGGCCGTGGTGGCGGTGGTGGGCTGGGCCCTGCTGGGGGCTGTGTGTCCCTGCTGGTCGCTTGACCTTTTCTGCTGGTTCGAGCCCACAGACCTTGAAGTTTGTGAAACCCTTCAGAGAAAAATGAAGGAGTGGCTCTTCTTCCACCTGTTCTTTCCTCTAAGGACAGAGGATATTTTAAAAGGCCTAAGACACTGTTAATAGTGAAAAACTAGGGGGGAAAATAGTCAACACAGCCATGGTTACACACTAGCACAGCTAAAGAGTGTAGTATTCTGTAGTTGTTAAAGAGCTACAGAAAATTACTACACAGTAATGCTGAAAAAATTGTAATACCGTATAATATAATCCCAATTTTTTAAAAGATTTGAAGGCTATACTCTGGAAAGGTTAATGTTTACTGCAATTAGTAGATTTGGTAATCATGTAAATTTTTTTCTTTATATTTTATTGTAAAAATTTTGTGAACATGTGCCTTTGAAATGTATGCATGCATGTTGAAGGGGAAAAACTGGAAAATTGCCACTTAACCCTTGCTGACACACAAAGCAAAAGTAATATGTATAGATGATATGCTGCTGTAAGAAGCTGTGTTTAAAAGTCAGGTTTGGTGGCACATGCCTGTAATCCTATCACTTGGGGAGGCTGAGGCAGGAAGATCGCAAGTTTGAGCCCAGCCTGGGCAATTTAGTGAGAGTCTGACCCCAAAATTTTAAAAAAGAAACCATACTTAATAGTTACTTTTTTATCTCTTCAAAAATATCTTTTCATAAATTTCATATTCTTATTTTGACCCTTTATCTTTTTTTAGAAAACCCAGTGGTCGTATTGTAGCAGTAAACTCGCACTTTTTTCTTTCTTAGTGTTACATCCAGAGTCTTTGTATCTGCATCAGCAGATTCTACCGTGTTCTGTTACACAGATTAATTTTTGTAATCTTTTCTCTGTTGATGAATATTTGTTATTTCCAAATTTTTACCATTTATTTAAAAAGCAACCTTCTTATACATGTTTGTTGCACTTTTGTGAGTGTATCAATGGGGAAAAATTCTTGCAATGAAATTGCTGCCCCGTACTGTTAAATGTTGATGAGTATTTCCAGGTTTCCCTCCTAGAGGCTGCATTCATTTATGTCCTTTATACACCACATCGTTACCCTGGAAACATCAGACTTTGCTGGTTTTCAATATGTTATGTGAAACATCTGTTAGTTTGAGTTTTCATGGGGTTAAGCATTCACAAATTGAGGAACCATTGATTTTATTTCCTGATTAGTTAAAATCATGGTTTTACTCTGTAGCAATGTATTTTTTTCCCACCCTTTCTGGTTATTTTAATCTTGTTTCCAAAAGTGCCCCCCCAACTTTGCTGTATTAATTTAGAACATAATTTTTTAAAAAATCAGTACATTTCATTTTCTTAGTGATTTATGAAAAGCAGTGTTATGCATCTAACCTTGGATTTCAAAAATCCACCCAGATGTAAAATTTCTAGAATGCCTCAAACCTATTAGCAAGTCGCTGTAGCCTTGTATGTGTTGTTGGATGTGGACAGCAGGTTTTCTGTGGGTGGTAAAAAGGTGCTGTGGGAGCCCAATCCAGGAATGTGTAAAAGCCAAGGAATGTGCCAGAGTTATTTCTCCTTTCATTTTTTTGGTTTTTCTTTTAAAGGTTTTGCCATTGGGAAAGCCACTGAACGGGTAGACGCTTTCAGGAAAGTATGTACATGTTTTTTTCTTTTTTGACATGTAAAGGATAGTGAGGGATCTACAAAAAAATAGTAATTTGTCCCAGAACTTCCTCATGAATCCGTTAAAGGATTTATAAAAAAGCCATATCAAGCCAGATGGTGGTGCACACCTATAATTTCAGCACTCTGGGAGACTGAGGCAGGAGGATCAGAAGTTCAAACCCAGCCTATGTAACTTAGCAACTTAGCAAGACCCTGCCTCAGAGTAAAACAAACAAACAAAAAGGGTTGGGGATGTAACTCTGTGTGAAGGCCCTTGAGTTTAGTCCCCAGTACCTTAATAAATAAATAAACAAACCATTTCAGAGGTATAAAGAAACTTACGTTCTTTGCACCACTGTGGCCAGGCTTGTGATTGCTTACCAAAATTATGAGGCAGCTGTGGAAGTTTGAATACTGTGGAAGTTTGAATACTGATGGAATGTTCGGGGATGCCAAGGAATTATTAATTTAAGTGTGATACTGCTGCTGTGGTTACGTTTTTTTGTAAGCCCTTATCTTGTACACAAAATGCTTGCGTAAGTGAACTGTTTCATAATAAAATACTTTATAAAAATATTTTTGAACTCCGGCAAGAGATTTAGGAAAACATTTGCCTTCCTTTCTTTAGGCAAAGAACAGAGCAGTTCACTATTTGCATTACATAGAACGATATGAAGACCATACAAGTGAGTGTTGTTCTTTCCTTCTGGAATTTACAGCCCGTGAGGTGATATGTCTCTGTGGGTATCTTTGTGTTTCTCTTTTACTTCATTCTTACAAATATATGAAAGGTGGAAGCAGACTTAGTCTCTTGGGAAGGTTTATAAAGTGAGTGAGGTCCGAGTAGTCACCGTGGCCACCATATGCTATTCTCCAGGGCAGTGTGCAGTGCTCTGTTTTATTCCCAGAGGAGTCAAAGCCATGAACCTAATCCTTGTTGTGTTTATGTTTTTATTCTCCAGTATTCCATGACATTTCATTAAGATTTAAAAGGACACATATCAAGATGAAGAAACAACCCAGAGGTAATAAAAACTCTTAGCATTAGTTGAAGATGAAGCAGGAAATCCTGCATTCCCATCCTCCCTCTTGTCTTTGGTCCCCTTTACTTGAGCTCATCTGGACAGCACCGTTGTGGAAAGGCCTCAGGGAGGCTCAAGGAGCAGAGGCTCCTGGGGAAGCAGTCAAGCCACAGGCAGGACAAGCACATGGAGAGGAAAGAGCGGCTAAGGGAGGAGTTGGGCTGGGATGAGTGGGAGCATTGGCTTCTCTAGAGGATTCATTGCTGTCAGATGCTATTAGAGGTTGCTGTTTTTGCAGTGTATTCAGTTCCCATCACTTAGCACCGCCAATTCTCTTTGAAGATCTCTTTGGCCCCTGAGTTGGAACCTGGAGGCTGGTGCCTGATAAGCACATACGGCATACCTCAGCCTCTCATGTCAAGCATCGAGCACCTTCTGTGATCTCTGCTGACAGAGGCTCTGGGATGCAGGTGGCAGAATTGGTCATGCCTGATGCACTCTGGGTGTAGGATTCTTAAACATTCAGATTCATGTTTTTCCTATAGTTCTACAGTGAAAAATGATTTTATATACCTCTAGATTGATTTTATAAACCTAAGAAAGTTTGGGTAAGAGGCAGAACATTTAAAATTCACATCAAGCTTCTAACAGAACTCTTCTAGAGTTAAGGCATGGAAATCAAGAGGAAAAAAAATCAAAGCCGGTGCCAGTTGTGTTAATGCAATAGCACTTGCCTTCTGCTTAAAAGCTCTACTTAATCATTCAAATGCCTGGTAAAGCTTGTTTGTTTTGTTAGTAAGCAGTGTTGAGTTGAGCACTCAGGTGTCAAGGTTTTGAACTGTGCTTTTCTGTGTGGTGATTACCAGCCAGTGGGGCGAGTGGGCACTGGAAGTGTGGCCCTTGAGATGTAACTGTCAAGTGCGTACCAGATTCAAAGACTTGATCTGAAACAGACTGTGAATTAACTCACCAATATTATTATTATTATTATTTTTTTGGTCCTGGGGATCGAACTTGGGTCCTTGTGCTTGCGAGGCAGGTGGTGGAACCACTGAGCTAAATCCCCGGCTCACCAATATTATTGTAGATAATACATTGTGAAATGATAATGTTTGGACATGTTGGCTTAATAAAATACATTACCAAAATTTATTTATTTATTTATTTTGGTACCGGGGATTGAACTCAGGTCCTTGCACTTGCACAGCAGGCGGCGAAACCACTGAGCTGGATCCCCGGCCCACCAAAATGTATTTAAAAAAAAAACCTTAAAAGTACACTGTGAGAAATCTAAAATTACATACATGGCTTCTGTTTCTAATTTACATCAATTTTTGTTGGACAGTGTTGGTGTAGACACATTTATAGCTGAATGATTTTTCAAAGACTGCTACAGTTTAAGAATGTACAGTTTAAGGCCCTGGGTTCACTTTCCAGATCACAAAATTACAACAGTAGCAGAAGCAGCAAGCCTCTTACAGTTTTAATTTAATTAAATCTTCCTGTCTTTAATCAAAGCGGTATCTTTTAGGTTTTTATATAGTTTAAACCATTTCCTGTGTATTAGAGCAGATATCTTGTTTTTGAAGCTAAAACAGTATGATACTTTATAGATATTTCCTGAACTATGTTTCTGTGCATCGAAGAAAGGCAGATGTTTGTGCATGTTGTGCAAATGACAGAGTTTTATGCAGTGTAAGTTTCCCAAGGAAAACTGGAAATGCAAGATCCCCACAGAACACTTGTACCTTGGCTGCAGCACAGTATTCAGTTCTTCAAACAATGCGGCAAAGGATTTCCCATAGAAACACATACGCACTGATTGAACTTTTATTACATGAGTGTGTTCGGGCACCGTCCCTCCTCTAGGTGAGAATATGTTACATACTTACTTCCAACAAGTGTGGGCACACAGGTACTAAGTCACTATGAACAATCAGAAGATAGAGGCCAGTAATAAGCAATTTAGAGTAGATCTGTAGCTCAAAGCAGGCAGATGTGTGCCAAGTTTTGTGACTGGCAAATCAGAATGTCTGAGCTGGGGGCCTTTTGCTGTCCCTCACCCCCACATGCTCTGCCCAGGCCCTGACTCTAGGCTCTGGGGATTTCGCAGTAAACCAACTGTCCTGGCCCTCCTGGGGCCTGTATGCCACTGAGGGGAAACCTCGGATAAGAGGCATCTCAGAGTGTCTGAATGCTGTGATCAGAATGCCATCTTAGGGTTGGCTGCCTGGGGCGGGGTCAGGTGCCACCTTCAACAGCCTAGTCACATGAAAGCCTCTGAGGAGGAGCACCTGGAGTGCAACCTTGAAGATGAGGGGCAAAGGGCGGACCTGGGAAAGTGGGAATCTCAAGCACCAAGTCCCACCTGGAAGAGCCAGTGTGAGGAGGAGGTGTATGTAGATGCGGTCAACAAGCTGTGCAGGGTTCAGGCCTGGAAGCCTGCGGAGGCTGCGGAGTCTTGTTTCTATCTTGTCTTAGTTCAGGAAACAGTGGGAAGTGAGGGGTTTTAATCGTGAACAGTGTATTTGGTTTATGTTTTTAAAGCTCTTCTGGAGAGGATGACAAGAGGACAAGAATAGGGCAAATGGCCAGAGGGGAAATCTTGGTTCCAAGGTTTCAGGCCTGGATGAAGGGGAGGGGGCTGAGCCGGTGACCAGGAGGGCAGTTGGGGTGGGTATGTCACCAAAGCCAACAGAGGTAATTCCCTGGTTGGGGGCAGTGGATATCTCTGCTCGGTGCAGCTGGACACTTGAGGAGGGGAGGACAGATGTGTCCCTGAACCTTAGCATGAACGTAGGTGTCAAGAGTTTTTAGGCCCTGATGGTCTTCACAAGAGCCTTGGTTTTGACCCCCGTGTTTTAAGAGATGCGTGTACTTAATCTGTTTGACCCTCACAACATCCTGTTGAAGTGAGTGCCATCTTGGAAGCTCACTAAGTTGTTCAGAGTCCCTCAGTAGGAAGTGGTGAAGCCCAAATGCTGTCCCCCAAATCCAGAGTCGGAGCCATCTGGAAGCCAGCAGAGTGACAGTGCAGGTACTCACCCTGGCCTTTCCTCTTCCGTAGGTTATGGCCTCTGCTGCCACCGAGCCATCATCACCATCTGCCGGCTCATTGGCATCAAGGACATGTATGCCAAGGTCTCCGGGTCCATCAACATGCTCAACCTCACCCAAGGCCTCTTCCAGGGCCTTGCCCGCCAGGTAACGCCTGGGGTCTGGGCAGGTTCTGCTCTGTGTCACGCCACACTGTCCGGGGGGCCCTGGAGATGCTCTTTGGGGCCACCCACGCATTCTTTGGTGCCTTGGCTGTGTTGGCTTAGTTAGAGTCATCAGAAAGTTGATGATAGCTAACCTTTCCAGAAATACTTCAGGGATTTTTGTAGCGCATGTTTGCAGTACATGGCGATCACATTCATCCTGTGGAGTTGGTGGATGTACATGACACATTGTAATTCTTTTTTCAGCTCCTTCCCCTCCCTTCATCTCTTGGTTTCCTTTTTTACAAAAGATCTATTTCCCCGTTTTGTATGTTTTTTTAAAATTTTGTTCTATAATTTATGTTTTGGATTTCTCATATAAGAGAAACTCTGTGATACTTAAGTTTGTATGTCTGTTTCACTTAATACTGTAGTCTCAAGCTGCATCCATTTTCCTACAAATGACTCAAGTTTATCCTTCTTCATGGCTGAGGAGTACTCTTCTGTGTGTAAATACCACATTTTCTTTATCCATGCATCTGTTGATGGACATACAGAACTTTATGGGTTTTTTTAAGTTTCAAAATTCAGTATTTTTTAAGGCCAGTAATTATAATCTACATTTTATTGTGAAAAGAATATGTACTTGACTGTAGTTCCAACTGTACTGTAAACTAAAAGAGCAAGTCCCTTTCCTAAGTTAGCCCCTCCAGTCAGTCCTAGGTGAGGGAAGCCCCCAGGGACCCTCCACACTAGAGAAGCCCAAGCACTTTTCAGGTTCCCTGCAACGGTGGTGCGGGCTGACTCCTGAATTCGTGGGGGACTGGAACACCAGGGTGCCACGGTGCCTTTCCTTGGAGGTTGGAGCCCTGGGCTGCTGCCCAGCTTCCCCCACTTGCCTGGCTGGTTGGCTTGAAGTCTCTACTCTTCAAGGAGAGTGCTACATGGCTGCCTTGGCCCCCACCTGCCCGCAGGCCTGGCCTGGCCTGGCCCTGGATCATGGGGCAGAGTCAGCTGAGCAGAAAACAGCCAGGCCGAGATCTTCAGGGTGCAGGGACAGTTTCTGAATAAGACGACCTGTGGAATAATGTTAGGGATCTCTGATGACAACATGAAAATGAATTACAACATGAAGACGCCTTTGAATACAAGATTTTTTGCGAACCACTTCTGTGTATATTAGTACTATAAATACCCTTCAAAGCACTTCTGAATTCAAACCTCTTGTTGGAGGTTTAATTGCTAAAAGTAACTAGGCTTTTGGCTTCAAACAGGTCGTGTTTATGGATTTGCAGATTTGTTCTTTCCTGTGATCCTTTTGTTTTCTGTTAGTGCTTTGACCCTTCTTAATTTTTTATTAATTATATTGGTACATTTAAGGTATACAATATGAAGACATTCATTATTGGAAATTTGCACCTTTACATAATCCATCTTGGTTCTTCTTTTTTCCCCCTTCCCCTGCCTTCCCTTCAGCACCTCCACCCCTCCCTATCTACGAAGACTTTGTTTCCATTTTTCTTTTTCTAATATTAATTCCATTCCCTTCTTTCATTTCCCCTACCCCTCCCATTTCCCCTTCCCCTTTGCACCTTTTCTTCCTATTTCACATTATCTGTTATACCTTTTAGTCCTTATTTAGACTTTTAGTTTCTCACACTAGAGAAACTATTTGGTATTTACACATGTGTCCTATTTATTTCATTTAAGAGTATCACCTCAATGTGCATCCATTTAGCTATAAATGCCTCTGATTTCTCTTTTTTATGGCTGAGTAGTACTCCATTTTATTAAAAAACCACATTTTCTTGATCCAGTCTCCAGTTGATGGGCACTTGGGTTGTTTCCAAGTTTTAGCTATTACAAACTGTGCTGCTATGAACATATCACTGTGGTATGATTCTTTTAATTCTTTTGGGAAGATACCCACCAAGGAAATAGCTGGGTCAAATGGGACTTCCAGACCCACTTCCTAGAGGTATCTCCATATTGATTTCCACAGTGGTTGCAACCAGTCTACACTCCCACCAGCAGTGGAGCAGGGTTCCTCTTTCCCCACACCCTGCCAGCATTTGTTATTGATTTCATGATGGCAGCCATTCTTTCTGGGGTGAGGTGGAATCTCAGTGTTGTTTTCATTTGTGTCTCTCAAATAACCAGTAATGTTGAACATTTTTTCATGTTTATTTGCTATTTCTGCTTCTTTATCTGAGAAATGTTTGTTCATTTCAGATGCCCATTTTTGTATTGGGTCTTTAAATTTGGGAGGTCTGATTTTTTTAAGTTCTTTATAGATTCTAGATAGTAGACCTTTGTCTGAGGGACAGCTGGTGAAAATTTTTTCCCACATTGTGGGTTGTCTCTTCACACTGTTGGTGGTTTCTCTTGCTGTGCAGAAGTTTTTGTTTTTTTTTTTTGGTACTGGGGATTGAACTCAGGTCCTTGCGCTTCCGCAGCAGGCGGTGAAACCACTGAGCTAAATCCCTGGCCCAGAAGCTTTTTAATAAGAAGAGATCCCACTTGTTGATTGTGCTAGTTCATGGGCAACTGAGGTTTTGTTCATAAAATCTTTTCCTATACCAGTGTCTTCAAGAGTTCTTCCTAACCTCTCTTCCAGTTGGCTTAGTGTTTGTTTTAATATTTAGATCTTTATATTGTTGAATCTTGCTCCTTGACCATTCTGCCAGTCTATTTCTTTTGACTGGTCAATGGAGACCATTAACATTGATGGTTATAATTGATATGTATTGACTTATCCTTGTCATGACTTTTTCTTTTTGTTGGATTCTCCCCCTTTGTGTTTAATTTCTTGGGGAAATGGATACCAACCCCGGCTGGGATCCGCCCCCAGCAGCAGTGGTCTGGGCCACACAGCTGCTCCCCGGGATCTGCCTGCACTTAGGGATGGAATGTTGTCCCCCAGAGGGAGCCCATGTGCTGGTGCAGCTCCTCTCTGGGCAGGCTTCTGGCCTGGGCGGATGTGCCAGAGCCGCCTGCAGCCGCTTGGGTCTGGGACACACAGCTGCTCCCAGGGATCTGTGTGCACTCACTGATGGAATGGCGGGCCTCCGGCAGGATCCCACATGCCTGTGCAGCTCGCTTTGAGCCTTCTGATGTAGTTACCATGTATCATCTCTCCTAAAATGCCATCAGTTATAAAGTTACATTATTTAATGTGCCACCTAAAAAGATAAAAAACCCACCAATTTAAGTGACATGGCTTTCATTGTAAGACACCAATTTAAATTATCTTTTCTTTATGAAAGTTTATCTTTTATCTAATTTTAAACATTTATAGGGTTAGAATACATAGTACAAAGTGGCTGTAAAGTCTGGACACATGGAATTGAACATAACAGATATTTAAGGAACAGTAAATAAACCATCCACTAAATTTATTTGCCTGTTTCCATACTTCTGTGGCCACACCATGCAGTGAATTACCACACCCCTCTCTTGAAACTCACGGCTGGCCTTGTTCCTTATTACCACCCACCCAGCCCCATCATTTTGAACCAAATCTCAGACATCATTTTATTTCTTCCATTAGTACTTTGTAGTCCTAATAGCAGTAACTTAGGGTCATCAGATATCCAATCTGTTCACACAAATGTCCCCATTTGTTGGATTTTTCTTCTTTTTTTTTTTTGTTTTTTTTGGTACCAGGGATCGAACTTGGGACCTTGTGCTTACGAGGCAGGCGGTGGCACCACTGAGCTAAACCCCCGGCCTGCCATTTGTCAGATTTTTAAAAAACATTTTTGTACAATTTGTTTGACAGGTTGCAGAAAATGTCAACATATGCTAAGTGTTTGCTATGTCTTTTAGGTCTGGGTTTCCCTCTCTTTTTAGTGTTGGGGAATCCAGGGCTCCGTACACACTGGGGAAGTGCTCCACCACAGAGCCACACCCCTACTGCATACTTGACTTTTCTTTTTTTAGGAAATCAGGTGGTTTGTCCTGTAGTGTTTCCCAGTCTGGTGCTGCTGAATACTTGTGTGTCCCTTGGTGTCTTCTCTTCCTTGTATTTCCTACAAGTGGGTACTTAGATCCAAGAGCTTGGTGAGATTGGAGTTCAGTTTTTGGCACAGCAAGGTACATAATTAGGGAGTCTGGATTCGTCATCTCAGTTGGGGCTGGGCGGTGGCACTGAGATGACCCCGTCCATGATAAGGTTACCCTAATTTAGCCCCAAAGCACGTACCCAGGACCAACTTGTATGGCATTTAATTAATGGCATTTAATTTCATGGCATTCTTAATTTCTTGCCAGGAAACCCATCAACACCTGGCTGATAAGAAGGGGCTGCATGTGGTGGAATTCCGGGAGGAATGTGGCCCTCTGCCCATCGTGGTCGCCTCCCCCCAGGGGGCCTTGAGGAAGGACCCGGAGCCAGAAGATGAGGTTCCAGACATCAAACTGGACTGGCAGGAGGTGAAGGCTGCACAGGGCATGAAGCGCTCGGTGTGGTCAGGTCTGAAGCGAGCCGCCACCTAACCTTCCTCAGGCCCGGTGCCATCCACACCCCTCACATGCCAGGGTACAGCCTTCTTTCTTGCAGGACAGTCCAACCTTAACATCTTTATTTGCAAATAAATAATCTTTGCTTTGATTTATTGAGCACGTAGTATATAAACCAGTCAGTGTGATAAGAACTTTACATACCTATCTTAGTTCAAGGCTGCTTTAAGTATCCATTTAAACTAGCAAAAGTATATGTAATAGGGGGACAAAACTAATAGATCCAATCAATGATAATAAGCACAACAATAATTGTAATAATTATAATAATTATAGTTAATGTCAATAATGCTGCTTCAAGCAAAATGCATATTAACTTCATTTTACAGAGCAGTTAAGTAACTTGACTGTTGAGGGCCTACCGAGTTGTTCTCCATGGAGCTTTTATTTTCCCACACCTTTGCCAACATTTGTTTTTTTTTTTATTTCCTTGGTGCCGGGGATGGGACCCAGGGCCTCCTGCATCCTGGGTGAGTGCCGGCACCCGAGCTGCACCCCAGCCCTTTTTCTGCCCTTGATGGTAGCTGTCCTGGTGCCTTTGATTTGCCCATCCTAACAGCTGATGGTGCTGAACACCTTTTCGAGTGCTTTTTGGCCACGCATAAGCGTTTGTGGAGAAATGTCTGTACAGATTCTTTGCCCACTTTAAAACTGCGCTGTGTTTTTATTACTGAGTGGTCATAATTCTTTATGTGTTCTGGATACAAGCCCCATATCAGATGTGTGACTTGCAAATGTTTTCTCATTCTGTGGAATATATTATGCTCTCATGTATTTGTTTGTTTCTGTAGCCCAGCCCAGGTCCTCCTGGGACACTGGTGACCCAAAGGTTTCACTTTTTATTACATCCCCACATGTTCCTGAGACTGTGTATTTTTTCGAGTCTTTTCTCTCCTTAGATTGGGTGGTTTCTATTGTTTCATTTTTAGGTTCTCTGATTATCTTCTCTTTCCTCTCCATTCTGCTGTTCAGCCAGCCATTCATTACTTTTATTTTGGTGATTGTGTCTGTCAGTTCTGAAATCTCTGTTTTGGTTCATCTATAATCTTCTCTGCCTTTGCAGAGACTTTGTTTTTCATAGTTTTGGGAGTGTAGTTGCTCGCCACAGCATTTGTATGATGGCTGCTCTGAGATCCTCATCACGCAGTCTTGATGCCTGGTCTTAGCATCGGCTCCTCTATCTCCTTATTCAACGTGACCTTCCTGTTGTTAGTGTGAGGAATGATTCAGGTGTCCTGGCCATTTTTGTTATGATGCCTGGGCTCCAGGGATTATTAAGCCTTTGGCAGCTTCTGCTGTGCTTCCGTCTGTTCGGAGGAGAGTGGCGGTGGAGTCCGCTTCCCTGCCATGGCCCCTGCCATGTTTGCCTGGGTAGTGGTGAGAGTTCTGGCCTGTGATACCGTTATGTGCGGGTGGGGCTGCATTGTTTGGTTTTTCCTGTTATTTGGCTGCACTAAGGAAGTTATTGTGTAAGTTTCCTTGGTAGGTTACTCTCTCTTAAATGCCTAACAAATATCAAGATAATGAACTTGAGGTAACAAAAGAGACTGATCCTTTAGAGATGAGAAACAGAATTATCCCTGTTGCTATCTGGAGAAAGTCTGTGGTTCCAAAAGGGCCCTAGCTTCAGGGCCTGGTGATGCCCTCAAGTTGAGCAGACAACTTGGTAGACAATGATAGTGGCTGGAGGTCACAGGTTGAGGCCTCCAAAGGAGAGCCTCCCCACACATGGCCTGAGATCTGCACAGGTGTCCCTTGAGTTCGTAGGTGTACCCAGGTGGGAACTCCCCATGTTAGGTGACTGGGCCTTCAGTGTGTGGCCCTTGGCACCTCCAAGATCCAAACCCAGCATTGCCTTTATATCCAGGCAGTTGAGGTGCTGTTGGTTGCTTAGCCCGTCTCTGACAGGTGGTGAAGTCTCCAGCCATCCCTGTGGGTTCATCTGCTCCTCCCTGCAGCTCTGTCAGTTTGTGCCTCACCTGTTTTAGTGCCCAGAACATGCACAGTAAGGATGTTTGTGTCTTCTTGTGCACTGGCCTGTTTAGCTTTGTGCAGAGCCTCCTTTCTGATTTCCCTTCCTCTGAAAGTAATACACTTGCTCCTGCCTCCCTTGATTAGTGTTAGTGCGGCATGTCTTTCTCCATCCCTTCATTTTTAATTTGCAGCAGTTCCGCCTTATTCACAGCTTAGCTCCTCACGGTTCCAGTAATGTACTATCAACCACAGTCTGAAAGTATTAAATGGAAAATTCTAGAAATAAACAATTTCATAAATTTTCAGTTGAATACTGTTCTGAGTAATGTGACAAACCTTTGCACCACTCGTCTGAGATGTGTGCCGTCCTTCTGATAATGTCTTTGTGTATTGAGATCATTGCCATAAAGTGACTGTTGAGGTAGCTGAATTAATATCTGCTATACTTATTACTATTTTCTTTTTCTTTCTCTTGCTATGTAGTTCAGCCTGGCCTTGAACTCACTATGGAGCCCAGGATGGCCTCGAACTCACAGTGGTCCTCCTGCCTTAGCCTGTTACTGTTTTCTATTCATTGTCCTTGTTCTTTTTTCCTATTTTTGTCTTTCACTTTCTTTTCTGCCTTTTGATTTCATTTTTTTCTTCCTTTCTTTTTTTTTTTTTTTTTGGTACTGGGGATCGAACTTAGGTCCTTGGGCTTGCGCAGCAGGTGACAAAACCACTGAGCTTAATCCCCGGCCCTTTTTCGCCCTTCTTAAGGTTATCAACTATACTTTTTTTTTAGTGATTTGAGTTTGCAATGTACACTTACAACTAATCCAAATGCACTTTCAAATCATGCTATGCTGCTTCCTGGATAGTGCAAGGGCCTCAGAGTCCCGAGGTCTCCCTGCTCTCTCTCCTGTGCCTGGCAGCACTGCTTTGCATTTCACACCTACAGGAGCCATTCTCACCAAGCATCTTGTTGCTGTTACCATTTGGAAAAAATGGATCTGTTACCTCACTGAACTTTGTCTTCACTGTGCCTTCTCTGGTGCTCTTCCTTTCTTCATAGAAGTCTGCATTTCTGACACATACTGTTTCCTTCTCTCTACAAGAACTTCTTTCAGAATCTCAAAAGCCAGGTCCACTGCCAACAAAGCCCCACTGTGCTATCTGAACCTCCTTTCTCCTGCACTCCCAAAGAGTAGAGTTACAGGATACTGTGTCTAGGTTGGCAGGGGTTTTGTTTTAGCACTTTGAACTTTTCATTCTCTTGCTTGCATGGTTTCTGAGGAGATTGTGGATGTGATTCTTCTTTTTGCTCCCCTAGTAGTAAGGTGTTTTTCCTTTGGCTTCTCTTTAGGATTTTTTTCTTTATTTTTGGTTTTCTTTGTTCTAAATTTGATATGCCTAGGTGTAGTTCCTTGTTGTTGTTGTTGTTGTTTTGTTTTTTGAGATAGGGTCTCACTGTGTAGCCCAGACTGGCCTTGAACTTGGAGTCCTCTTGCCTCAGCCTTCTTAGTGCTGGGGTTGCAGGTGTGAAGCACTGCACCTAGCTATTAAGCAGTTTTTTGTTTTTTAATCTCCAGCATTTGTTATTGATTCTTTCTTAGAGTTTCCATCTCTCTTTATATTACCCGTTCTGTGCTGTGGGCTCTGTGGCTTAGCTGCTTATAGTGCCTGTGCACCTGTCTTGTAAACATTACCCATCCTGTTTTGTATGTTGTCTACTTTCTCCATTAAAGCCTAGCATATTAATCTGTTTTATAAGGGGTAATAAAAATATGGTGAATGTTTAAATATTTAAAAACTTATTACAGTAAAAGACATATTACCATTAATCCCCCTCAAAATCCTCCCTCTCGCTTCAGACACACTCATCCCATCATTCTAGCCACTTTCTGTGACAGCTCTGGAGTCCTCTTTTATATGGACTGACAAGTTTCACCTCTGTCACGACAATGCTCTGTGTCACTTATCACTTCTGGTACAGCAGTTTCTGTTAAATGATGTCACAGTGCATCCTCATCCACCTTATTCACACCTCTGGCACTGTACAGCTTCTGGCTCTTCCCCAAAGTCAGAGTGACCTTCCACAGTGAACACTTTGAATTGATTCAGGACTTCAAGGCAGCCACGACAGCACAGCTACAGGCACTCACGAAAGAGAGCTCCAGAACTGCTTCAGAAAGTGGTGAGAACGATGAAATACGTGTGTTTGAACCAAGGAAGAGTTTTTGAGGAAGATTAATGGCAGTGTGTTTTTTACTGCAATAATTTATTTTTTTATTTAAAGTCACTATTTTTAGAATATACCTTGTAAAAATTCCCATTCTCATAATTCCAACATCCCTGTCATGTGACTGCTTCTGATGTCTGTTCTGTCTCTTCTGTCTTTTGCCTTTAGTTTGCCTGGAAGCTGCACATGATGTACCGAGTAAGGGGAACTCCCTTATCTGGGCCTTTAGGGATGTAGGGAGGGAAGGTGTGGTAAAGGGAAGTTCTTCAGATCCTTGATTGGGTCCGAGTCATTCAGCTCAGTAGATTTTCACCCTGGGAACCTGGAGATAGAAGGCACACAAGTGCAGGGCCCCTTATGAGAGCTCCCTGAAGTGCTTAGGTACCTGACTTGGTCACACTGAGCCTGCAGCAGTTCATCAGTTACCCTCCGCCCTTCCCAGGATGTGTGTATAAATGTTCATAGCAGGTTATTTACAGTGGACAAAACCTGGAAACAGTGCAGATGTATATCAGCAAGTGAATGGATGCATGGGCCGCTTGCAGGCTGGTCTTGGGAGGCAGAACCGTGGTGTAGGTGTAACAGTTGGTTATCAGCAGTAGGAAGGAAGGAACTGTTGATATTTAACATGGTTGAATCTCAAAATATTTATGGAGCATGAAAGAAGCCAGTGTCTCCCGCCTGAAGACATACTGTCTGGCTCCATTTATATAGCATGCTAGAAAGTACAAGCTAATCCATAGTGACAGGACGTAGCTCAGTGGTTGCCTGGTAATGGGTGGGAACAAGAATGCCTCTAAGGGATAACTGGGGGTGAGAAATGCTCAGTGTATTGGTTGTGGTGATGGTTTCACGGTGGTCATGTCAAAACTTACCAAAGAATACATCCTAGCCGTGCAGATTGTTATTCAGCTGCATTGAAACTGTTTTCAGAAGTTAGTTACAACCACCAGGAGGCAGAGAGAGCTCCCCAGACAGACCCTGCTCCTTTGTTGACTGCTCCAATGTGGAAGTTGGTTCCAGGGAGGGGAAACTTGTCTTGCAGTTGGAAATGCTCACATCTGACACAGCTAAGTCATTCCTGTTTCCATTGCTAGGTGTGGGAGACCTTCAGGGCTAGGAGCACTGATTAGGAAACTGATAGCAGTTAAGCCCCCCAATTAGGAAACTGATAGGAGTTAAGCTCGAAGGTTTGTGCTACAGATACTGCACACCCATCCCTGTCTACCACTGAGCCACACCCCCACCTCTGTACCAGGTTGCCCAGGCTGGCCTCGAACTTGAAATTCTCCTTCAGCCTCCCAAATTGCTGAGATTATAAGTGTATTCTACCACATCTGGCTACTGTCTTCCAAGAATCACATTTGCTTCTCTTCCTGGGTTGGGGTGGGGATCAGACATGTTTTACCCGCTCCTCACGTGGATGTGGCACACAAAGCCCACCTGCCCCCTGGTGCAGGTGCTGAGAGAAGCCTCTGGCTGGGCGAGGCCTGGGTGTGTGCGGAGAGCATAGCTGGGGCTACCGAGGGCACAGGGGTGGAACAATGGTGTGGGGAGCAGGGGCTCCTGGCTCTTTGGGTCGAAGAGAGGAGCAGGCACCTCACTGACCCAGTGCTGCTGAGCTCTGAGAAGCCTTGCTTTCCCAAAAGAAGGTAGCATGCATGAATAACTGAGCACCCAGCAAAGGCAGGAGGTGCCTGACTTGGAATAATTAGGTGCAGCCACGGTGTCTGTGCTGTGCAGCAATAGCACTGGCCACCATAACTGCAGCTGGAGCCAGGTAGAGGCCCCTCTGCCTTTTTTTTGGAATTAAATCAGTGATTCTGAAGCCAGTATGGTGGTGCAGATCTGTAATCCTAGCACTCAGGAGGCTGAGGCAGGAGGGTCACCGTGAGTTCAAGGCCAGCCTGAGCTACATAGCAAGACTCTCTCAAAAAACAAAAAAATAAATAAATCATGATTCTGGACCTTCAGAGATTTGCTCACTACTTTGATGGTGACTGAGACCCTCTTCCCACCAGGAATATCACCCGGTGTATGTGTTATGTGTCCTAAGTTTTTTCACAGTGGGTGTGGTAGGACTGATGGTTATAGAGCACTTAATGCACTGTACAGTGTTGAAATCCACTTACACTATAAACTAAGAGCCCTGGAGTGCTGAGATTCCCAGATTAAATAACTTGCTCAAGGTAACTGGGAGTGGCAGCACATGCCCAAGATCCGAGGGCTCTGGAAGGCTGAGGCAGGAGGATCACAAGTTTAAGCCCAGCCTGGGCAATTTAGGGAAACACTGCTTCAAAATTTAAAAAGGCTGGGGAACCCAGCACAAGGCACTGGGTTCAGTCCCCAGTACCCTCTCCCTGAAGTGTTGAAACATTCGGGGCTTTTAAGGCCAGGCTGCCCCACAAAGGCAGGGCAAGTTCCTTCACCCAGGAATCCTTTCAGGGATAGAGAGAAGACCACCTCCCAGACAGGAAAGAAAGATCTCCGTCTGAGGAGCTGTGCATGTGTGGGGGAAAGAGAACTGGCTCATGCAGAGCAGCTGTGTGCCGGGGTCCTGGTGGATTGAGCCCCCGTGGGACAGCTCAGAGAGGGCAGTGCCACTGTCCCGTGCTCTGTGCAGGTGTTGCCTGAACAAGCGAGCACAGTCCTGTGCACTCCAGGGACACGCCACGTGCCACCAAGCAGGTCAGACACTGCAGGGGACATCGGGAAGCAGCCAGGATCAAGTGGGTGACCTGGCGAGAAGGGGCTTGAGGAGGAGGAGGGCCACTCGGGGACAGACAGGCACAAAAAGAAACCCCTCTCCAAATAATGAGATGCGGGGCTCCTGTGTCCCGTGAACAGATGGATAATACTTTTTATAAAAGTCTATGTGGCCTGAGGCTGCCCTTCTTCCACTGGGTCCGTGTTTCCCCACCTATAAAACAAGGGAACAGACCAAGTGGTCATTCTCTGGGGCTGAGACTGCAGGCTCATGGTAGCCTCATGGTCGTTGGGCACAGCCCCTTGCTTGGCAGAAAGGTCAGCCCTCGTAGAGTCCTCTTAAGGACAGGGTTCCTTGGGAAGGAGCTGCCCTGCCCCTGGGCTCACCCCTGGGCGTGCACACAGCAGAGCTGTGTACACAGCTGGGTTGTGTTATCTTTGTCTCATCCCCAGAAAGCCATTGGTCCCTAACATAGTACCCAGAGGGCTCCTCGCTGAGAATAGTGCAGATAGAAAGGAGGAGTCAGGCTGAGGTCTTCACCTTACAAACCCTGCTGCTGCCTCACAAAATGGTGCGGACCCCAGGGCTGTGGGCGCTCAGCTCACCAAGCCCCAGCTTAGCAAGCACTCTTTAAACCATGGCATCCTTGGGCCAGGGAGGCAGCCCAGGGCAGTGCTGTCTCCCTGACTGGATCAGGGAGAGGCCCTTTGGGTCGCGGAGGAGCAGGGGATTTGCCACCTGCACTGCCAAGGTCATGCCTGAACTGGGTGGTCTGTGGCTCTTCCATGTCTCTGTCTTTGAACAGGGGAGTTTAATGTCACTCAGGCCCTTTGCTAATGCTAGAACCACAGCAGTCTCTAGAGGATCCCACAGCTACCCTGGGCCACCTCTTCCTGGTGTCCCCATGCTGTGCAGGCCCAGTGGGGATTCTGGTGGTGCTGCCCTCACTCTCAGCCTCAGCCTGGGGAGCAAGACTCACGTTAGACCTCCAGCTCCCCCCAGGGGGCTCTGTTCCTGACCGTGCGCTGTGATCCAGACTGTGTGGGGGCCTCTGACAGCCCTCATCCTCTCTCAGGGTTGGGTGGGGTTCTCCTGTCACCCCAGGGCCATCCTGGCTGGCCTCAGACTGTAGCTCTCACCCCAAAGCTGGCTGGCTCCAACAAAGAGAAGCAGTGCCCTCCCTGGGTTTCATCTGGTCCCTTCTTTCCTCCTGTTGGAAAGAACACAAATGAGGAATTGCTCCCAAAGAAACCCCTTCAAAGCCCTGGAACAGGAAAGGGATTTGATGGGTTCAGAGATGAAGGCAGTTGGAACAAATAGCCAAACTTCAGAGAACAGAAACAAAAGCAGAACTTGGAGTGTTCTGTCAGGCAGCTTTGAGCAAAACAGGTTACTGGTTTGCAGGAGCCAGAACAAACGGACCTCTGACGTGTTTTTGAGACAGTAGTGGTTTTTTCTCAGTAACTGCATGTACACAGGACCAAGCACTATTTCCCAGATGGGGAGAATGGGTTTGAGTGAAATGCTGTGAGAATAGAGGGGTTCAAGATAGTTCAGGAAGATGCAGTCTCTTACCCTGCACACACCTCAAGGGTCCTGTGTGTTTCAAGATGGTGTCATATCCAGAGCTGTCGGGACTCATGGAACAATGTCTGCTCTTCTCTCAGCAGAGAGCCCCAAGAGACTTGCAGCAGCCATTTTGGTTGACAACATAACCCAGATGTTGACAACATAACCCCAGATCTGTAGTGTCTGGTCCCACAGGGACAGGGCATAAGGTAGGCCACGAGGGAGGCTAGGTATTGAAGGCCTGTTTGTCATATCTTTGTGGGCCTTACAGAAGCGTCAAGGGCACACAGTGTTGGGCAGGCTGAGAAATCTCCAAGACAGCCCGGTGTCAGGGTGGAGGTGGGGCTCACTGAAATGGTGGCCATGTTGCCCTCACCCTACCCATGACCATTTCCTCCCTGGCTAAAAGACTCATTCATTCCTTCCTCTCTGTGGAGCTCTTGCTGTCACAGCCTGAGATGACACAAGTCCTGGAGAGCACCTGAGCCAGCTGGTCACCTGAGTGGAGTGAGAGTAGGGGTGGCTGTGTGCCACTCAGCTGCTCCTTAACTCCAAGGCCACAGCTGGCTCCAGTGAGGCCCTGCCCTAGGATTCCCAGTCTCTCAGATCCCATCTTCCCATCTGAAGATCCCTGCTTAATTATTAAAAAACCAATTTGCAGGTTGGCCCGCTACCAAGAAAAACATCAATAGTATGCGCACTTTTAGTGACTATTGATAGGGAACAAGACCCCTAAAAACCTGCTGTGCATTCAGCAGTATTGTTACTGCAGGCATGACAAGCACATCTATACGTATTTGAAACCTAGCTCATGAGTGCATTGGACTGAAGATGGATGCTCAGATCTAGTTTCCAGGGCCCTTGGCATGGAAGCCACGGGTGTTTTAAATGAGAGTTCCTCTGAGTCCGCTGTGAGCCTGGGTATGCAGTGTGCCCGGGGAGATTCCTGCTCCACTTTGACTAGAACTGGCACTGGAGGATCTGGGTGTGAGGCCTATGTGTGCGTGTGGTCTCTGAGCCCCTCCAGGAACCCTCTGTTAAAAGGACAAGAAGGCAAAGGCCAGGACTTGCCAATGCCTTCCAAGTCAGCTATTCCCAAACCTGGCTGTCCATAGAAGCCCTCTACAAGCTTCTTAAAAAATACTAGTTCCTGTGTCCACCTCTGGGCAACTGGATCAGAATCTCTAGGGCTTAGGCCCAGGGCTGTATTTCTTGTCTAGGCAACACACAAAAAGAAAACTATATGTCAATTCCACATATCCATCCAAAAGCCAAAATCCCAAATAAACCATGGTATACTTAAAAAGCATTGCTGGATTGAAATTTTCTACAATTAGGCACTATTCTCTTTCCTGGGTGAAGCTTTCCTTGATTTCTTTGGCCTTGGGAAGATGAAGTTTCGGGACACCAAGAAACGAAGATCAAATAAAGGGTCTCTCCATCAGTGTGCAGTTTCTGCTGAGCCAGAAGGTCCTAAACTCCAGAGCAGGTGGCTCATTGGTCCTGGAGGTGGATGCAGAGTGTGGCTGTGCTCCACAGCCAGGCTGTGAGGATGGCCAGTGGGCACAAGATGTTCTGGGTGCTTGGTCATATCCTGTTAGGCAGAAACCACAGGTTGGGAACATAGCTGGCTTGGTCCCTTCTTTCTCCAAGATCTGGACACATCTGTTCATTGGACAATAAATGTACGATTTCCCAAAACTGATCAGTTAAGGAAGCTATGTAGACCTCCAAGATGCTGTAGCCCCAGGTTGCCTTCCAGAGAAGAGCCCGTAGTTGCCAGGGAAGCTTGCCAGAGCTCATGGTCCTGTTTTATTCTTCTCATCCTTCTCCCTGAGAAGGAGAAGTCATCACCAGAGGGAGTTTGATGACCAGGGGGCTGCCAGGACAATGGCCCAGGTCAGCAACAATGGTCCATCAGTACAATTAACTAGAATATCAGCTTAAATGAAAACCTTGGAATCTCTCCTGGAGAAGCGGCTAAAAGCCCCACCCATTCTCCATCAAATCTTTTAGCAAACTAGGAGTAGTGTGATAAACGGTATTTACCAGAATAAATGCAGAATTGAATGGTGAAGCTTGAGGGAAATTTCTTCCATTGCAGGAGGGAACAGGACGTGCTCACCTGTGCATCCACCTGTCACTTCTGTCTTGGAGGTTTTTGGCCCAGCACAGAAAGCCAAGAGGAGGGACAGGAAGTAACAAAGCAGACTTCATCCCAGGGGAATTGTCCCCTGAGGTCATCCAAGAGGCTCCATAGACTCTTAGTGTGAATACAAGCAGGGGTTAGGTGACCCCACACAGCCGACTGCATAGAATATACCAAAAAGTGGCCAATGCCCCAGCAATGACTGGTTAGGAAAAGGAACATAAAAGAGCCTCCGGTCATGGCCTACAGATTACCAAGAACATGGGCCAGCAGAGGGTCCCATACTAAGTGAAATAAGACAGGCACAGAAAGACCAACAACAGACGAATCACTCATATGTGGACTCTACGAGTCAAACTCACAGGAGTAGAAGTGGTTTAGTAATAATTATCAATGTGGGTGCCGATTAGCAATGAGTGTGACAACGGGTAGCAGTCACTATATAAGTTATGCTCTCTGAGTGCTCTGTGTTGCCCTGGCTGTGTGTCCCCCACTTCACCTGCCACATCTCATCTGTTTCTTATGGGAGCCCCAGAAGGGACAGGCACAGACCAGAAACTGAAGAACTGGCCGAGTTGCCACTCCATGTCACCAGCTAGTACGTCGAGGAGTCTAGGATTTAAACCTAGACTGTAACCAACAAAAGAAAATACATACAATATCTATTGCATAGTAGAAAATCTAGAAGAATATGCTTGTGACCTGCAAAACTGGAAGGTCTGCTTAAACTCAGCCAAAGCTGTGAAGAAGGAGATTGTTTACATACATCTACATTAAAATTTTCCTACAGGGCTGGGGTTACAGCTCAGTGGTAGAGTGCTTGCCTAGCATGCATGAGGCCCTGGGTTCCATCCCTAGCACTAAAAAAAAAACCAAACATTACAGTAAAATATGCCCAGAACAGTGTTAAAATATGAGACACTGATGGGAGGAAAGAACAATTTGGTAGAAAAATAGCCAAAAGTTGTAAATATGAAGAAACAGAAATAACCAAGGTACACATAAAAAAGACATGCAAATTCATAAAATCCAGGGACATGAAAGCTCAAATCATATTTTTGTACAGAAAGTAAGCATATTGGTAATACGTGTAGTAAAGGGGTAGGAAAGTAGATTCTTTCATAAGCCTTGGGGACACATTTAACATCCACTAAGATTTTAAATGCACATATACTATTACTCAGAAATTTTATTTCTTGGTGTCTACCCTAAAGAAATGCTTCTTTCATTATAATTCTGCTTTAAAACTGATGAAATTTCTCTCTCATCTTTTTTTGAGACAGGATCTTGCTATGTAGCTCAGGCTGGCCTTGAACTTGCAGTGATCCTCCTGCCTCAGCCTCCCAACTTCTGGGATTACAGGCATGCGCCAGTGTGCCTGGTGAAATATATAACAATCTGTCTTGGGCCAGGGATTTAGCCCAGTGGTTTCGCTGCCTGCTGCACAAGCACAAGGACCCGAGTTCGATCCCCGGTACCAAAAAAAAAAATCTATCTTAGTTATTTGCTCATTGCTAAGACACAATACCTGACACCACAGGTTAAAGGAGGAAAGGTGTATTTCAGCTCACAGTTTGAAGAAGTTTCAGTCCATAGTCAGCTGGCTCCAAGGTGAGGCAACATGGCAGAAGGGAATGGCACAGGAGAAATGGTCAATGGCAGGGTAGGTAGGAAGCAGTGAAGCAGAAATAGTAAGTCTCCCTTTCCCAGGCTAAAAGCCTTTTGGGTGGTGCCACCCACACCTAGGGTGGGCCTTCCCACTATCTACACCCAGAACTATGCTAAACCAATCAATGGACTAATTTAGTTATCATACCCTTAATCCATGTTCACACTTCCTAGACTTAGCCACCTCTGAAAAGCCCCATCTATTAGCTCATGAGGCTTTGGGGGAGATGTCTAGATACAAGCCATAACACAATCAAATGGCCATCAACAGGAAGTCTTAACCAGTAATGGATAAGATGCTTATATCCTGACACGCAGAGCCCTTAGGACACGTGATGGTGTGGAGAGAAGTCAGAGACAACCTGGACAGGCCCCTCTGTGCAAGCCAGTCAAATGGCAGCACATGTTCTTCAGACATTTATGACACATCTACCCTAGAGAGCTCTTTGCTCTGCAGAAGAGACAAGGTATAGATGGCCCTGTGCCAAACAGGTGACCACCTCTGGGAGGGTATAGTTGGGGAGCTATGTGAGATGAGGGATTTCACTTTAACCATGGTGGATTAATTTGTTTCCAGGGGAAAGGTTGGTGACTGCTCCCACGTTCTTCCTCAGAGCTTCCATCTTCCTCTTTCCTACCCCTTTTATACATCCATTTAGTCAACATTATGCGCTGACTTTTGTCCCCTCTTTTTCAAATGTTCAAGACTTAACCCTGGTTTCTCACAATGTAACTATCTGTGGAGGGGAAGGTTTTACAGAAGTGTCTTAGTTACTTTTCTTGTTGCTGAGACAAAATACCCAATGCCCAAAATTAAGGGAGAAAAGGTTTTATTTAGCTCACAGTTTGTAGAGGTTTCAGTCCATAATTGGCTGGCTCCAAGGCAGGTGGCACATAGCAGAGGGGCATCACAGAGGAGAAACAGTCCGTGGTGAGCAGAAGGTACCAAAGAAATCAAGAGACCTTAGCACCTTTTTTCTGCCCCTTTTATACTGTAGGCTACTGGGATTAGGGTGGTATTAAAGCAATCAGTGGACTGATTTAGTAATCAACCACCCTTAATCCTAGCATTGCAGTATGAATCAATCATAAACTCTAGATCCTGCCACCTCTGAGAAAGGCCCACCTATGACCGTATGAGGCTTTTGGGGAACATCTAGACACAACCACAAGAAGTGTTTAAGTTAAAATGAGGCCAGGCGCATGGACCCTAATCCAAGATGACTAGAATCCTTACAGGGAGAGGAAATATAGATGAGAGGAATGTGTGTGGAGGGATGGAGAGGCAGCAGAGGGTGGTCCTTGGCCAGCCAAGGGGAGGAGCTTTAGAATGACCCCAATCCCTGAAAGGCTGAAAGCTCTCCCTCTAGACCAGGAGTGAGATTGTGCTCAGTGAAGTACTGGAAGTCCACACACAGAACTATGCTAAACTGGTCAGTAGAAATGAGGCAAGGAAAAGAAATTCAGGCAGCTAAAATGGAAAGGAAGAAGTGGAAGTATCTCTGAAGGCAACATGGTGACATATGTAGATAACTCTAAAGACTCCAAATACACACACACACACATACACACATGCATGCACACAGACACACATCTAGTTTTATTAGAACTAATAAATTCCACAAATTAGCAGGGATACTAAGTAAACACACCAAAATCTGTTGCATTTCAATATAGTAATGATGAACAGTCTGAAAAGGAAATTATGAAAACAGTGCCATTTACAAAGCATCAAAAAGAATAAAATACTTAGGAATTGAGGAAGTGAAAGACTTATACAATGAAAACCATAAAACATGGCTGAAAGAAATTGAAGAAGATAGATTAAAGAATTCATAAATAAATGGAAAGACGTCACATGGTCATGGATTGGAGGACTCACTATTGTCATTATATCAAAACTACCCAAAGTCATCTACATGGTCAATGCAATCTCTAACAAAATATCAATGAAATTTTGCAGAAAGAGAAAAACTCACCCAAAAATTTATATGAACTCTCAAGGGACCCCAAATAGCCAATACAGTTTTTAAAAATAGAAGGCAGAGGACTCACACTTCCTGATTTCAGAACTTACTCCAGGGCTACAGTAATCAAAAGAGTGTGGTTTTGACAGGAAAGATGTTGACCTATGGAATAGAATCGAGGTCCCGGAAGCTGACCCTTGCACATTAGGGCAAACGATTCTTTTGGGAAGCGTGCCAAAGCTATTCAGTGGGGGAAGGACAAATAGTGTCAAGAAAATTGCAAAAGAATGAAGTTAAACTCTTTCCTGACACCATATGAAAATTGAAGGAAGTGGGGAAAAAGATGCAGTATACATATGTGTATGTACTAGTTCCACCAAGATGAATGTAATCATTATGTATCCATCACAAATGTATACCAATAATAAAAAATTTTAAAAAACTGAAGGTGAGCCCTTTTGGCTCTCTGAGCAGCACCATGGCAGTGGGCAAGAACAAGCACCTTACTAAAGGCGGCAAAAAGGGAGCCAAGAAGAAAATGGTTGACCCATTTTCTAAAAAAGACTGGTATGATGTGAAGGCACCAGCTATGTTCAACATAAGAAATATTGGAAAAATACTAGTCACCGGAACTCAAGGAACCAAAATTGCATCTGATGGGCTCAAAGGTCATGTGTTTGAAGTGAGCCTTGCTGATCTGCAGAACGATGAAGTTGCCTTTGGAAAATTCAAGCTAATTACGGAAAATGTTCCAGGCAAAAACTGCCTAACTTCCATGGTATGGATCTCACCCGTGACGAAATGTGTTCCATGGTCAAGAAATGGCAGACCATGATCGAAGCTCATGTTGGCGTCAAGACTACTGATGGTTATTTGCTTCGTTTGTTCTGTGTTGGTTTTACTAAAAAACAGAACAATCAGATATGGAAGACTTCTTATGCTCAGCACCAACAGGTCTGCCAAATCCAGAAGAAGATGATGGAATCATGACCCGCGAGGTGCAGACAAATGACTTGAAGGAAGTGGTAAATAAGTTGATTCCAGACAGCATTGGGAAAGACATAGAAAAGGCTTGCCAGTCTATTTATTCTCTTCATGATGTCTTTGTCAGAAAAGTAAAAATGCTGAAGAAGCCCAAGTTTGAATTGGGAAAACTCATGGAACTTCATGGTGAAGGTAGTAGCTCTGGAAAAGCTACTGGAGATGAGACTGGAGCTAAAGTTGAACGAGCTGATGGATATGAACCACCAGTCCAAGAGTCTGTTTAAAATCCAGATTTTTAATAGTGATAAATAAAAGCCTATTTGTGAAAAAAAACACCAAAACCGAAGGTGAATCAAAGACCTACATTTAAGGGCCAAACTGTGACTGTTAAAAAGAAATAGGGGAAAAGATTCATGACATTGGGTTTGACAATGAGTTTTTGGATGTGACACCAAAAAGCATAGGCTGCACTAAAAAAAATAAACATATTGGACTTAGTGAAAACTATACAGGGAGGCTGAAGCAGGAGGATTGTGAGTTTGAGTCCAGCCTGGGCAATTTAGCAATTTAGTGATCCTGTCTCAAAAAAAAAAAAAAAAAAAAAAGAAGTGGGGATGCAGCTCAGTAGAAAGGTCTTGGGTTCAA
Source organism: Heterocephalus glaber (assembly GCF_000247695.1). Next base: position 1,888,658 of record NW_004624749.1, on the reverse strand, counting down.
TCTCCAGTACTGCAAAACAAAACAAACAGGAAAGTTTTGAACATCAAAAGTTGACAATCAACAAGTAAAACTGCAGCCTATAGAATTGGAAAAAAAATACTTGAAAATCATATATCTGATAAGAGATTAATACCCAAAATGTATAGAAACTCCTAAAACTCTGTCATCATCACAAGAATAAAAAACTAGCAATCTACATAAAAAGTGGTCAAAGAATTCGAATAGATTTTTTCCAGATTTTATACAATTGACCTGCAAGCATATATCAATATCACTAATCATTAAGGAAGTGCAAATAAAAATTACAGTTGGAGCCTATCTCATATACATTAGGATGGTGATTATCAATTAAAATAATAACAAGTGTTGGTGAAGATGTGCAGAAATTAGAACCTTTGTGCACCATTGGTGGGATGTAAAATGTTATAGAAAATGGTGATTTCTATTAAAAATAGAATTGCCATATGACCCTGCAATTGCACTTCTGGGTATATAACCTAAAAGAATTGAAAACAGGGTCTTGAAGAGCTATTTATACACCCATGTTCAGAGTAGCATTATTCACAATAGCTAAAACATGGATGCAACCCAAGTGTTCATTGATAGGTGAATGGATAAATAGAATGTGGTATATCCACACAGGAATATTATGCATCCTTGAAAAGGATGGAAATTCAGATACATGCTACCAAATGGATAGCCTTGAGGATATTATAGTGAGGTGAGCCAGTCACAAAAATTGATTGTGTGATGGGGCAGGGATTTAGCTCAGTAGTTCTGCTCCCTGCCTGGCAAGTGCAAGGTCCTGAGTTCGATCCCCAGTAACAAAACAAACAAAAATTGATTGCATGATTCCACTTATATGATACATTAGTTTGTTTTCTGTTACTGTAGCAAAATACTTGAGACTGAAATGCTTGAGACTTTTTCTTTATAAAGAAAAGAGAACCTTTTAGTTCACAGTTCTGAGGGTTTAAGGACATGGCACCAGCATTGGCTTGGCTCTGGTGTGGACTTTTTGGTAGGTGGTGTAATGGTGGAGTGTACACAGGAGGAAGAGATCACATGACAAAAACGGGAAGCCAGAGCAAGACTGGGGTTCCATGGTCCCTTCCGAAGGCAGCACAGCCAGTTGCCCCAAGGACCTCCCACCAGGCCCTGCTCTTGATGGTCCTCCTCCCAACATGGCCATGCTGGGGACCAGGCTCCCAACAGATGAGCCCTTGGGGACCAACTCAGACTACACTCAAACTCTTTTCAAATCAATAATATTTTGAGAGATAATATAGGAAACAAACTTTGAGACTTTGAAGTAGGCAGCTCCTTAGTAATACAAAAATCAGACCAGGGATGTAGCTCAGCGGCACAGCACCTGCCTGGCAAGCACAAGGCCCTGAGGTCGATTGCTGGTACTCCCCCCACAAAAAAGAAAAGAAATACAAAAATTATGGCTCACAGTTTCCAGTGGATTTCAAAATTGGCTGGCTCCAAGGCAGATACAGCATAGCAGAGGGCCTATAGAGGTGAGCTGCTCACCCCATGGCAAATAGAAAGTGGAGAGAGAGAAGGCAGGAGTGGAGACAAGAACACACCTTTCCAGGTCACTCCCCAGTGACCACCTCCAACCAGGCCCTGCCTTCTAATAGTGCATTCAGCTCTGAACTCATCAATGAATGAACCTGCTGATGAGTATAGTGCTCCATGATCCAATCACATAAGACCTTTGGGAGACATTTTAGATCTAAACTATAACAGGAAGTGAATGTGGAAGGGGTGGAAGCAGAAGAGAAGCTAACATCATCCATAGCAAGAAATCAGTGACTAAAACCTAAACCTAAAAAACCCAAGAAGCTTCAACATGCATTATTCATGCCTGGAAACAAACACCAAAATGATCAGCCACAAGAAGCAAATTGGTTGCTTCTGGGGAGAAGAGGAAGGTACAGAAGGTAATAGTACAGGTGAATGTGGCTTTTTATAAAATATTTAAACTCTTTAAGCCATGTGTGATTCTAAAAGCTTGGTTAAGAAAACAAAACTACTAACAAAGGTGAAAAGAGTACTTTGGAGGGCAGGAGTGGCAGAGCCATATGTGCAGTCTTCCAAGAAGTTTGCTGCAAAAGTCTGAGGAGCAGGGTTGATGGAGGTGTTTGTCTTGGGTTGGTTTGACTTGGGTAGCTGTTAGTTTTTTGTCATTTGCTTTTTGCTTGTTTGTTTTTGTTTTTGCTTTTTTGGTACCAGGGATCAAACTCGGGTCCTTCTACTTTTGGGGCAGGCGGTGGAACCACTGAGCTAAATCCCTGGCTTGATCTTTTTTTGTTTTTTGTTTTGGTTTTTTACGCTTTTTACTTGTTTATGTGTTCATCTGTTTTGGGTCATGGGTGGTGATGCTGTGTTGAAGGAGGCAGGGATTTGAGTACAGCAGGCCCCCTTGTCCTTGGGAGGTGTGTTCCACAACTCCCAGTGGTTGCCTGAAACTTAGGTAGTACCAGTCATTAGAGATGCTATGTTTTCTCCTATGCACAAATTTAGTGCCTTTTCCATCTTCACGAAGTACTTATCATGTACCGTGGCTGGCTGTAATGCTGGCAGTTTGAGGTGTGACAGCAAAATTAGGACAAATTGCTCTTTCCTCCTTCACAGTTTCACAGATGGATGATTCATTGGTACTGCAGATTCTAGCAACCTCAGCATATGCTTTGTTTTTCTTTCCTTATTAAGTAAAATATGTATCTTTTTACATAACGGAATCCTCTTGGTGGCTTCTCTTTGGCATGTCCAAATTGCCAGCATCACTGCTTATGTGCAGTGGATGATTAGTAAGCAAAACAAGGTAACTTTGAACACAAGCACTGTGATAGGGTAATGGGCATCTGAAATAGCTGGCAAATGACTACTGGGTGGGTAGTGTACACAGTGTGGATACGATGGGTGAAAGGATGATTCACCTCTGGGGCAGAATGGAGGGAGATGGTTTGTGCTACTCAGCACAGCACATGGTTTAAATCTTACAAAGTGCTCATTTCTTGAATTTTCCATTCAATATATTCATACCTCAATTGACAATTAATTGGTAATTGAATCTGTGGAAAGCAAAATTATGGATGAGAGGACTACAGTATACATTGTGGGGACCAACCAGCAGAGGATCATTGTATGCACCATGGGGACAGACCAGCAGAGGACCACTGTACACACCATGGGGACAGACCAGAGGAGGACCACTGCATACATTGAGGACAGAACAGCAAGGGTAGAAGGTATATTGGAAGCAGGCCAAGGTCCTGGAGGGGAAGCACTGGCCTCTGACAGATGAAGGGACTCAGTGTGATGGGGAGAAGGGAGGGTTGCTGTAAATGGGGAGGAAAAGGGCAGAAGGAAGGGGCCCAGGAAGGGTAAAATGATGGGGAAATTCCTCTGATTGGAAACTTCTTTAAAAGTTTAATTAAAAAAAAACTTTGAAGTTGGAGGTGCTGTCACTTGTTGTTCCAGACGAGGTGAGTAGTAGGGGGTTAGGGGGGCTTCAACCATGTTTCAGTTCCTGGCTGAGGCTGCTGAGTTGGAGCCAGGAAGGCCGTGGTGGCTGCCCAGATTTTGACTCCACAGAGTGCTCCTAGCCCTGCAGGTGGAGGGACAGAAAGAGAGAGTCATCCTCCCGACTGAGGAGGAAGGAAGGGGCCCTGGTGCCCACCTTCTGGGGCAAGTGACCTAAGAGTGGCCCTGTACTTCACATTGCCCTGCGGTCTGATGTGGAGGCCCAAGAGAGCCAAGGCCACGCAGAAATCAGGACCCTAAGCTCACAGCTGCTGGTGTGGAGGCAGCCAAGAAAGGCTGGGGTCTTTTGTTCCTCAAACCCCTCCCACCCCCAACAACTCACCTCAGACCTCTGATGGTGTCTGCAGCCACTGTGTCTGGAAGTAACTTGTGTGGCATTTTCTTAAGCAAGTTGGGGAGTCCCGACTCCCTCATGAAGATTGAGGCTTTTCCCTTTGGCCTTGCTCTCCCACCTTAGCAAGAACATTCTTGCATTGACAAAAATTCTGAGCAGAAAAGAAGGTCTTGAACCAGCTGGCCTGTGCTGGGAGTGGGAGTCCTCTGCCCAGACCCGGCCACTGTTGGGGTCACTGTGTCCTGCAAGCCCGAGAACGACATGCTGGATTCCAGGGCCCAAACCAAGCACAGCACAAACAATGCGCAGCCATTGGCCTCTTCACAAGCCTCATCCGGGTTCTTTTAGGGGAAAGATTAACACATTCCTGTTTGGGCTGCAGTAACATTTTGTGAGTTCTAGTTTTCTCCCTTTTAAATCTCTAAAAACCCAGTTGGCCATCTCCACACCCTCTGTGAGAGTTTCCTTTCAGATTTTGAAGGGTCTCTGGCTAGAAGGCAGACATCTTTGGGAACAGTAGCCTTTCAAGCTTAAAGGGGAACGAGGGCAGCTGAAAACCTGTGTCTAGCCCAGCCTGGGACTAGGGTGACGGTGGGGATGTAAGTGGGAACACAGAATGCTTCAGTCTGGGTGACACTTCTGGTGACCTGCTGTGGGACAAGGCCTGGCAGGGACATTGGCTGGGGCTAATTCAGCCCCCAAAACCCAATTCTTCATCTGCACGGTGGTCAAGAGCAGTGTCTATCTGGTAGGCCTGTCTTAAGGTGACAGCAAAGAAAGCACGTGGAACTTTTAAGCTCCCATCTGATGGAGAACACACACTGGCCACTTGGGACCTCATGTTTAACACAGTGGGGGACAATGTCCAGTTGAAGGGGAGGTGCAGGAGGAGCACAACAGTGACCACGTGGAGGTTTTCTCTGTCCCTCAGGACCCCTGTCCCACCACCTTCCTGCCGAGTGAGGCTGAAAGCTCTGTCCCTTCCACTGCAAGAGACACCAGAAGAACCCCGAGAGTCAGTGCTTTGCCTGTGAGCCCAAGAGGCCAGAACGCTGCCATCTGGGGCAAGAGGTGAAGAGCAGAGCAGGCCCTATCAGGGCATCTGGCCGCAAGGTTGGCTCGGCTGGGAGTGCTGTCTCCTGTGCATTCCTGTCATTGTTTGCCTGAGGTAGGGCACAGGCTGAGACCGGAGGCCCCAACCCCATTTTAGATGTGCGATGCCCGTGAAAGTATGCAGTCTGTCCACCTGCATCTATCCCTTCATGACTTTGGGGACAAAGAGTCACAGGATGGGCCCTCGGGCCAATTCGTTTCCTCTTCCTGCTTCTGCAATCAGTCCTGGGGGTTGGTAGGACCCTCTAAGTGTCCAGCCTCTCTGTCTGTCTTGTCAGGAGTGGCAGTGGGTGAGGGCTGACAGGGACCCAGCAGGAGGTCTGCCTGGAGCAGTGGGCTTGGGGTACGTGGGTGGGAAGGGCATGGGGAGCCAAGATATCCAGGAGGAGGAGCAGGAGCAGGGCAGGTGTGGGGACAACTCCCTGGAGGAGGTGGCATTGAGCCGGGCATGGTGTATGCTGGGCAGCCCCTCTCCTCTTCCTCCTCTTCATCAACATTCATGGTACAGTGTCCCTAGAGGGCTCTGTGTGATTTGTGTGTGATGTTTGGGAACAGTCTTGCCCTTCATTCCAGCCCCTGGTGGGTGGATGCTCTGTGTGATCCACAAGATTGTCATAGGTTGTAACCCCAGGACTGGAGGCCCTGAGGGTGAGATTTCCCGTGGGTGACAGGTACTGGGGGAGCCTCCGGGCTCTTTCCACCCCTGCCTTGTTTTGACTGTGCCGCATTAGTTGTTCTGACTCAGCCGGATCCCTCTCATCTGCCTCAATGCAGAGAGCTAACGAGTATCTTAAAAGAGAGGGGCAGCAGGGGCCAGAAGACCCGAAGGGTGGCTGGGGGAGGATGGTATAGGGGTCAGTGAGGACTGAATGAATGCCAGATCTGGGTGCTAACTTGCTCAGGGCTCTGGGTGTGTCTCTCGCCCTCTCAGGGCCTTTGGATTCTTCCAACTCCTTTCAAGGCTACTGTCCCTGGGTGAACAAGGCTGCTCAGGCCTGGCCACTCAGGCCGAGTGATTAAAGAAACCCTGGGGTCCAGACCAATGACCCTGAACCTCTCAGACCCTAATAGTGCACTTCTCTTGGTGGCTGGTGGACTTTGGGAGGAATGTAGTAGTCACTTTCCTGTTGCTGGGACAAAACATCTGACACCCACAACCTAAGAAAGAAGAGGTTGTGCTGGGGATGTAGCTCAGTGGTGCCACACCTGGTTGACAAGTGCAGGGTCCTGAGTTCAATTCCAGGTACTGAAGAAAAAAAAAGAGAGAAGAGGTTTATTTTGACTCATAATTTCAGTGGGTTTAGTCCATGGTCAGCTGGCTCCAAGGCAGAAATTTTAGGGTGGAGGAAAGCTGTTCGCCACATGGTAGCCAGGAAGCAGAGAGTGAAGAGAGGAAGGAGTGTGTGTGTGTGGGAGATGCACTCTTCCATGTCAGGCCTCCAAGGATCCACGTCTTCCCACCAGACCCCACCTCCCAATAGCACATTCAGCTGTGAACTCACTGATCAGTATAGTGCCCTGTATTAGTTAAGATTCACTGGAGGAAAGGAATCCATGTAAAATATATGTATAATTATACAAGGGATTTACTAGGTAGGTTTACAGGATCAGAAGGGGAGTCCAGGGCTGCCTGTGGAATGAGGGGTGGAAGAATCCAAAGTGGCCATATGTGTACTGGAAAGCTGGAGGATCCAGTAGTGGTTGAAGGCCTGGAGCTCACTGTACTTGTCAATCTTGGTCTGTATTAGAAAGCTGAAAAGTCTGGGCCGGACAGCTGAAGAGTCTACACTGGAAGCCTGACGGAACTGGAGATGAATGTCCAAAGGCAAAGACCGGACATCCTCCAAAGAAAGGGGGAAGACTTCTGTCTTCTTTCCCTTTATTCTATCTAGCTGCCAAGCCTGCTGGTTGGTACCACCCACATCTGGGATGAGTCTTCCCTCCTCAGCTGGCAGCTGAGATGTCTGTTTTTCACAGATAGCCCAGAGCTTTGCTAATGTGCTAGGCAGTTCTCACTTGAGTTGAGTGGATGTATCACAGTTAACAATCACAGCCCCATAATGCAATCACCTTCCGAACATGAGATTGTGGGAGATATTTTAGACCTAAAGCATATCAGCCTCCTTCCCAAAGGACTGAAGTAGGGTTTACTAGGTGAGGCTATTTCTAACAATGTCATGGCTAATTAGAAAGCACAACTATCAATACGTGCTTCTGACAGGATGTCAGGACCATACTGAATAAACAGAGGTTAAATAACTATCATCTGCCTGGCTAGAAACTTTGGGATTGTTCCAGACTGTTCCCTATGTCAGTCTCATAATGATAACCGCAGCTGGTACTTTTGAACCTCCCTCCTATGCTGCAGCTGTGGAAGACTTCCCTGGCTGTTCTGCCTGGCCAGGCCTCCCTCCAGGTTGTACTCCTGGTTGGGTTTCCCTGACTTCTCATATGCTGTTAGGAGCCTTCAGTACTGATGAAGTCTGTGTTGTGAGTGTGACAAGGACCTCACTGTGGTAAGACACAGGGCATGCCTGACCCCGGGAACTGGAATCTATACCTTCCTCCTGGGTAACCTTGGGCAGACCAATGAACCTCTCTGTGCCTCAGATTCTTCTTCTAGATGGTATGACTTGCTTAGCTTGGATCTTGAAAGTCCTCCAAGACCATATGTTGAAGGCCTGGTCATCAGTCTGTGGTGCTGTTGGGAGGTGGTGGACCTTTAGAAGTCAGGGCCTTGTGGAAGGAAGTTAGGTCATTGGGGCTGTGCCCTTGAAAGGAATATTGAGACCCCAATATCTTCCTCTCTCTCTCTTTGCTCCCTGGTCATCATAAGGTAAGCAGGTCTCCTCTGCCACGTGTTCCAACCTCAATGGACTGTGCTGTCACAGTCTCAGCAACCAGGCCAAGCAACCATGGACTGAAACCTCTGAAACTGTGAGCCAAAATAAACCTTCCTTATCAGTTACCTTGGGTGTTTCATCTCAATAATGGAAAACTGACCAGCACAGGGCTGCATAAGGTTGTCATGAGGACTAAGCAAAGAAGTAAAGCACTTCACACAGCACTGGGCCCTGGTGGCTTTGGCACAAGTTCTCCATCCAGGGGCTGGTTGAGCTTGTGCTGTGGAAAGAGATCCTGGCAGCTTAGTGCCCTGTGTTCATCAAACATTTCTGGTGTCACCTGACAGATCCTGGCACTGTGGTTATCCCAGTCACCTAGGAAGGAAGAAAAGGGTCCCAGCTGGAGCCCCAGTGTCTGCCTGCCATGCTCAGCTCTTAGAAGCCACCATCACCGGGTGTGATGGAGATGTAATGAAGATTATTGAACCATGCAGAGCGGGGAAAATAACTTTAAATCTGTTTTCTTAAATTGCATTATTTTAAATGCCCTGGGCGGATGCCCATGTGTGCAGGGACACTCAGCTGGGCAAGAGGCGCTTTGTCTCCTTGAAAGGCCCCATTGTGACCCCACACCGGCCCCAATTGATTCCAGGAACAAGAGGCCCTTGTGTGGGCCCTGCAGGCTGGCTCGCTCCGGCCCAGGGCTGGCAGTGTGAACCCTTCACTGCCTCTTTAAGGTCAGGCAGGGAGGCCTTCAGTCCCTGAGTGGGCAGCCTTGCTTAACAGTCCTGCAACCTGGGGGCTTCAGGGAGCCAGGGTCTTTGAGTGAAGATCTAGAAGGCTGATGCAGCCCAGTTCCTACAAAGTGGGCAGATCCACTGTGTGGACCTACTGTGTGCAGTGCAGGTGTGGAAGGTTGGCTACCAGGGGAGAGGGACTCATGTGGGATGAACCCCTTCCTGGGTCTCCCTGTGCTACATGGAAAAGGCTACCAGGAGGATGCCCCACGAAGCAAGGGGCCATGGCCAGGGACAGACAGATGAGAGCTCCAAATGTCCTGGGTGGATTTGACCCACATCTACCTTGCTGTGTGAGCCCCACTCCTTGACGCATGTTATCCCCCCACACACCTGCACCCTACCATGACACTGTCCTCCCTCCCATGACAATGTCCCCAGGGGCCACAGAAAGGAGGAGGAAGGGTGCTGAAACACCAAGCCACTGCCTGGTCTAAGTCACGCTGGATCACTCCTCACCAATGTCACAAATGTCACAAAGGCCTGGCCCCACCCTCTGAAGCCCTGCCAGCTGGCATCTGCCCACCATAAAGTTTCCTGAGAGGCTAGAGGGCAGACCTGCAGGAGGAGAGGTGGGATGAAGCCCATGTTTGCAGAGCACTGGCCCTGGGACTTTTGGCAACTGGCCAGGGGCTGAATGCCCTTGTGTCCTTGGGGTGTGACCCCCCTGGTCATGGAGTAGGAAGCCCTGCACAGTGATCCGCAAGGCCTGGTCAGTCCAGTGGCCCCGTGTGAGACTGGGCCTGCACCTTGGTGGGGACGACAGAGGGGTGGTCAGCTCCTGCTTGATTTTCTCTGCAAGCTCTGGCTCTTGGTCACATCTCAGATATTTGTAGCTATTTAATATTTTAGCTCTTTTCTTCTGTGAAAGAATAACCCCGTTCCTCACTTTCTTTACACAGTATCTGTTGGACCAGGGGTCTCTGATTCCATGGGGCTGTGGAGCGACTCAGGAGCTACCTGACCTGGCACCATAGAAAGCCAGCAGCTCAGAGCAGCCAGCATTCTTGAAAGGTAACCAGGACCTGTGCCCACCAACATGGCAGGCTCCTGCCCACTCATGTCATATCCACTGGAAAGTCTTAGTGTCACTTCTTGAGAGGCCAGAGGCCCACCCTGCCTGTAAGGACAAGCCTGGCACCCTCTGGGAATAAGCAAGCTCAGGGCCCTGGGCTTACAGGGTGCCCCAGGTGGACTCCCAAAGACACCAAGTAAGATGGCGATGCTGGTGGGAACTGAACGTAAGCTGCCTGACCTCCGATCCATCTCAAAGTCACCAGCCAGCCAGCATCTCTGGAGAGCCCATCTAACCTCGGCTGACACTGGTGTGCTCCAGACCAACTCCTCCTGCCCGAGACCCACATGAAAGCCAGGGGCTGTTTAGCAACAGGAACTTGGGGCAGAAATCAGCCCTGTCCTTGAGGGCTCCGTGGTGCCAGCACATGCAAGGTACTCAGTCACGCTGCAGGCCCAGTACCTTTTGCCACAGCCCAGCAGACTTCTTAGATGTTCCCATCTCATCTCTATCCCTTCCTCCCCGGGCAGAGGGGAGAGGAGGAGCTGTGCCCTCAGCAGGTAGGGTTGCCTGGCAGCCAGTGCCTGTACCTGCCGGCAGCCAGCAGCTAGGTGCAAAGCCCAGCGCTGAGTGCAGGAGCTGGGGCGCTGGCCGGGGTAGGCAGAGTTTAGAGGGGGTGCAAGGCTGGGAGAGGCCCGGGAGGTGGAGGTGTACATGCCTACCATGCAGTTCAAATGAGAAATGGGGAAAGGACACTGCAGATTTTAAAGATGACTCAGGATAGAAGGAATGAGAAAGTCGTGTCAGAGAATCATCTATAAAGTCTTTGACTAATAAGGATTTTACAGTTGGATCAATTGGCAGCTATTAAAAAAGCAAGAGCGGAGTTTCTTTAAATGATTAAAATTGTGAAATATTGAGAAACCCTTGGGAAATTCAACTAACTTTTTCTGTCCCTCTCTCCTCTTTCTCCTCCCTCCCTCTCTTTTCTTTCTCTCCCTCTCTCTTTTCCCTTCTTTTCTCTCTCCTCTTCCCTCCTTACTTCCCTCCCTTCCTCCTTTCTTTCCTATTTTTCATCCTCCCTCCAAAAATGAGGCTCGTTAGAATAGCTGGTTTAGTGTAGTTTGGTTGGGGCAGTTTTGTTGAAGAAAAAAAATTTCCTTAATCAACACTCATTGCAAATTTTGTTAAGCATACAACAAATTTCCTGCCTTTTCTTAATTTGTTGTTTAATATTTTTAGAGGGATCCTATTCAAACCTTTGGCTTTTGATTTACTATGAAATTTGCCTGTGTTAAGTGGACTCACTGGAAGTGGCCAGGTTTTGGTACCTCTGGGGTAACAGAGGACCTCCTGAATTTGTCAGAGGTCCAATTTAGGGCTGGGGTTTGGCTCAGAGGTAAAGCTCTTGCCCAGTGTGGTCAAGGCCCTGGGTTTGATTCCTAGCAGGGTCAAAAACAAACAACGATCTGTCCCTGTAATCCTTTCAACTCTGTAGTGGGTCCCTTTCTTTCCCATGGGATGGCTCAAGGACATCCCCGAAACCAGCTGGTTGTTCACATTATGAATTGGAATGGAAGACAGAGCACATGACCCAGAATATTTTGGATCAGATTTACAAAGTTCGAGAGGAAATGTCACCTGGCTTTCTTTGAGGTTAAGGAAATTGTAATTGAGCAGACACTGCTGAGTCTTGGGGTGGGGGTGCCACTTGTCAAGATTCCAGAGAGCTGCGAGCAGTCTTGGCAGATGTTGCTGGGAGGGTGGGATGGGGGTGACCCTACTGAGGGCAGTAGCTGAGCACACACAGTGTCATCTGAACTGTCACTTTATGCTGCCTCTTGAGAGTCAGGTTAAATCAAAGGATTCCTTAGAAAGAAAGCTGACAGGATGGTGTTCCTGATAATGGAAAATTAAAACCCAAACCCAGAAAATACCTCACAAAAGTATGGAACACAAAGGCACTTTATAAAGTATTCCAAAGGGTTATTAGCTTCCACCATGGACATTTGGAAGCATGTCAGGTGGGTTGCAGTTCCTATGACATGCAGAATATCCATGAAGACTTAGAAATATCCCCTCAAATGGAGGGCCTGTGGAATAGTCTGGAAGGTGCTTCTCAAGGTTGGGTCCAGGAGTCAGCAGGAGACTGTTGCTTCCATCACAGGTCATGTCCCATCCCCACTGGCCCCTTTCACAGACAGGAAGTGACTCTAGAAAGATAGCTCAGCGTTGGAGGTTAAACACGGCAAGCCCCCAAAGCCCTGACGTGAAGGTGTGGGAGGGTAAACATGCTACTGCAGAAACAGAGTGTGGCCTTTTCTTTTTCGCTTTTGGTTTGATTTTTTTTTTCCATCATGGAGATCGTGTCTGTGTTTTAGAAAGTTAGGCTGGAAGGCAGGCTGACAAATTAACACCATTCTGGGCTTTCAGCTCAATTCGGCTGCTTTATGAAGACTTCCATCTGATTAAAGAGAACACAGCATGGGCCACATAGAGCAAAGTGGCTACGTAGGAAAATACCTGGAAGCAGAGAAATGACTGTTAGCAGGAGGAGGGGTGAGGCAGGGCAGTCCACACTGTCCAAGTGTGTTGGCTGCCATTGCTTACACACACATAAACACACACACACACACACACGCACACGCACACATACACACACACACCCTTTCCTGTGGAGCCCAGATGTGGAGCATCAGGTGAGCTAGCTGATGATCCCTTGGTGTTAGTGTGCAAGGTAAAATGACCTGCTGTCACAATGTCAGAGAGGGGCCAGCTGGCCTCAAACAAGGGCCTTCAAAAGTCCCTCCATGAAAACATCCCAGGTGAGTGTCAATGACTCTCCGTGGAAAACTTCCACCCCTCATGCCAGTAAGACCAGTGTCCACTAGCTTGACCCAGTGCCGGGCTGTGAGATTATAAACTCATGAGCTTGCTGGCTCTCCATAAGTTCTCCATGTTCCCTGGAGACCCTACCAGAACCTTAGTCCAGGATTCTTCATTTCCCAGGTATGGGTGGAGACCTTGCTTCATGGGAAGTGAGGAACAGGGAGAGGGAGGAGGAACAATAAGCTGGACAGGGTGCTACATGGCTTGTAATCCCAGCACTCTGGAAGGGTGAAGATGGAGAATTGCAAGTTTGAGCCCAGCCTGTGTAACTTTGTGCCTTAGTGACACCCTGTCTCAAAATACAAAAATTTATTTAAAAAAGGACTAAGGATGTAGCTTAGCGAGAAGGCCCTGGGTTCAATCTCCAGTACCACTAAAAAAGAAAAGAAAAGAAAAGAAGAGAGAGAGAGAGAGAGAGAGAGAGAGAGAGAGAGACACAGAGAGACAGAGAGACAGAGAGAGACAGAGAGACAGAGAGACTGAGGAAGCTGTTGGGATGAAGCAACCAGCCATTTGGCACTAGGAACAAAGGCCTTGAAAATGTGGCAAATGGTCAGTTGTCACTGGTTCTGTTCACTTGGGCACCTATGCCTACCACCCTACTTTGGGTGACTGTTTTACAGGTTCACCTGCCTCCAAATCCAATAATAGCTGCACCTGGTTTTGTGACCTTGGGCAGAGAGTTAAGAATTTCCAGTCTGGGAACAACATTTGGGGCAGCTACGCCTCTGTGACTCTTGAAAATGCCTATAAACACCAGCCAGCCCGCGGCCACTCTCTCCATGCCCCCACACATGGGCAAAGCCCTCATCTGCCACAGGTGATGAGTAAGCTGAGTTATTCAATAGCAAATTCAAGATAACCTGTCCAGAAAGGAGCAGTCACACATGAGTGAACAGCCCCCCCAAAATCAGATGGGACATATCAACCCAAGGAGAACCTTTGGTAGAACCACCTCAGATGTCCCAGCAGGAAATAGAAACTTATTTTTTCAAATGAGGTAGAGAAATAACACAGTGGGGACATTTTGAACTGGAGGCTTACAGAGTCATGTTTGGCTTTTTCTCTAAACTGCTGCCATTATTGCACACCATGGTAAGATCTAGAAACTTCCAGATTTCTCCAGAAATCTCCAGCTCTCTTCAGTCACTTCTACCAATATCCTGGACCTCTTTGGTGAAGAAGTACCACCACCAACAAAGGAGACAGGGAGGGAGCCCAGCTTCTGAGACAGGTCCTAACCAGAACCACAGAGAGGCGAGACACAGGCTGGATGCTTCCAAAGGCTGGGGAGGTGTAAGTAAAGTTCTGAGGTACCCCAGACCTCAAATTCCTCAAGTGGCTGCTTCCAACACCACCCAAAAATCATGTCATGCACTAATCCAGTTTCTTTTCAATGGAAATTGAAATATGTTGAATTTGGTTTGTATTTCAACTTGTGGTTTCAGCTTGGTGCATTTGCCTCCTGAGAACATTCCGAATTTAGTGTGAGTACTCCTGACTTTGCCAGGTGCTCATGTCTGTCCAACTCCTCTAACAAGCAGGGGAACACAATCCAATGTGGAATGGATAAATAGATGTCACTACAGTCCTACAGTAGAATACTGTACAGCAATGAGAATAAACAACCTACCCCTATGTCCAACCACATGGATGAATCTCACAAGGCTGAGGGAAAGAAGCCAGGCATAAAAGAAAACACCCTCTCTGATCCCAATTACGTGAAGTTCAAAGATAGGCAAAAGTGAACTGGATGCTAGAAATCTAAAATTGGCTGGTGGCAGAGGTGACAGGACAAGAGGTGCGTTTCTGGAAGCTTGTTTGTTGTATCCTATTTCTGAACCTGGATCCTCACTACAGGATGTGCACTTCCTAGCCATTCATCAAGCTGTACATGCTTAACCCACATACTTCCCATGATGTATGTTTTTTGAAATAAAAATGTATGTTTTACAAAAATAAAAGTATTTTATTTTCAATAAAAAGTCAAAGAGAAAAGTTGGAATACAGTAGAGCCCAGTGGTTCTCAACTAGAGACCTTCCCCAGCATTAAAGCCCCCAACTTGGGTTTTCTCACTACATGCTGACCCACTAACCACATTCCATCTACATTTTGCTACCATTATGCAGAACAATTTTATGGGAATTGTCACAGGCCTTGCTCGTGTCTGTTAAGAAAGAAGCTCTGAGCTTGGGTTGGGAGAGTTGTCAGATGACCCACAGACAGAGAGGTGAAACTCAGTCACATGATAGATGGAAGGAGGTGGGTCAGCAGCCTCCCAGCCAAGGAGAGCAACCAAGAAGCTACCTGGCTGGGTCACTGTTTAGAAACTGGCTCTGCTGGGAGATGTCCCCACACGGTGAGGACATCAGGGGTGATGAGGATCCTGAGGTCACCATATAATTTGGGGAGGCAACTGTAGGTTGGGAGCTCAAGGGGAGTGTGTGGCTCCCCAGGATGGGAGATTGGCCCACAGGGACAAGGCTCTGAGGAGCCTTTCCTCAGTCCCCTCCCTCTGGGAGACTCCATTTCAAAGCCCACCTATTCCCACTCATGGGCTTCACTCAGCCTGTGTTCCACTCCTTCCCACAGGAGGGGGACACAGTGGGCCGAGGAGCAGGCACTTGGCATCTGTTGCCATATGTGCCTCCATATCTGCATGACTCACAGGTCAATTTCTAGGAATCTGGGGCATGTTTTCTGAAATTTTTCTTATTTTTAAAGCACTACCCACAGTTAGAAATTTGCTTCCTATTGTGAGCTAGCCCACTGATCCGAGGGCCCATATGCATAACTCCTGAAAGATCACTTTTGTGACAATACAGTCTCTTATTCTCTGTTGTTCTCATCCATCCCATTAGAAGACAAGCAGGCCCTGACTGTGTGCTTCAGGGGATGACACTTGATGATCTTGATGGGAGACCCAAGCTCACCGTGTCTGACTTCTCCATCTGTGACATGGGTATAATAATAGCACTTATGCCACAGGGTTGCTAGATTGTTCAGGGATCGCTCAATCAGCGCCAGGCTCTCCACGACCATCGGCTGCTCAGATGCCACCTGCTGCACAGCCCATCCAGGCCTGAGTCCCTGAGCCCACCCCAGACCTGGGCTGCATAGCCCTGAGCAGAAGACTCAGGGAGTTGAGGGCACATCCCTTTCCATCTTGGGGGCTTTGTTGGGTCAGAAATGAGGCGGCCAGTGGGTGGCGAGCACAGATGGCCAGGGACTCACCACAGCTGAGATGTTTTCGTGGTACTGCTTATAGGTGTAACCATCACGCGTGAGGATGGTGGCCAGGGCTTCCAGGACTGAGGCGCTGAGGTAAAACAGGGCAGCCACACAGTTGTAGGCTGCATCCTGTGGGTCAGAAAGGGCAGGTGTGAGATGGAGAGAAAGTGACACCAGCCTAGATGTGGAGATGTAATCAACCTGCTCTGCCCCCACCAGGCCCAGCTCAGGTTTCTTCTTTATCTCCTACTACTTCCCTTGAGTCCCACTCCCTGTGCCCCAAAACCCTCTCCTCACGGAGGTGGGTTGAACAGTTCTGTCCAGGTAAGCTGTGTTTCTGGGCCTTGGACCCAGGGACACACACACTTGGCTGAAGAAAGGGCATTGCTTTCCCTTGAGGTGGGGTCGGCTGAGAAATTGGGGGGCACCCTGGGATATGACCCAGGATGTGTCATAAGTGGTCTTAGTCATGGCTCAGATGGGGCCCCCTTGCCTGGTAAAGGACGAGAGAGACTGAGGCCTCTTCCATTGTTTTTTTGTTTTCATTGGCTTTATTTACTTATTTTGGCTCCTGGTATATTTTAAAGCAAAAGAAAGGAACTAAAACACAGTTTTGTGTAGTTGTATTTGGAAGTGATTTCAAAAGTCTAACTTGGGAGGCAGAGGCATAAGAAACTTGAAGGTGTCTCTTATATAAATGTCCTTTTCCAGGTCCCCGAAGCAGGATTTGTACAGAAGAAAGACCACAGGCCATTTTTGTCCCCAAATCCTCTCTGGTAGCCATGCTTGGAAGGTAGTGGCTGGGGAGCTGGGAGGTAAGCGTGACCACTGGGGAGCCATTGGTTGAGGGTCAACATCCAGACCTTGCTGCTCCAAGATGGAAACACCCCAGCTGATGCCAGCTGCCTGGAAGTGCAGGGGGTGTGGGGAGGGGCTAGGCTGCTGCTTGTCAGTGAAAAATAGTGAAGGGAGAAAAAGCAGAATAGCCCAATGTGAATTGGCTGCAGATTGGTCACCCTCGGCCTCCACCTTCTGACCTTGTTGTAAGGACCCCGGGCCACTGTGCAGAGTCTGAGCTGAGGCTTGGGCCAGCTCACCCTGCAATGTGTTGGGAGGCATCCACCAGGCATCCCCACCCAGGCCTGGACAAGCCAGACTCCCAGGGCAGCAGAGGGTCCAGTACTACCTCCCCCACCCAACATGCTCAGCAGGGACTCACCAGAGTGACCCAGGATGTCTCCCCGCCGTGGGCATTAATTATGTACAGGATGAGCAGGGCAGTGGTGGCCATGAAGCAGAACACAGACACGAACATCACCCAGCCCTGGATCAGGGGGATGGGCACCAGGGAGGAGGCCACCAGGATCCACACCAGGCCCCCGAAGACCTGCAGGGGAGAGGCAGGAGCACTGTGGGAGGAGGAGAGCTGCAGCCCCCGAAGGCCCGGGCCCCCAGGCCACATGGGGACTCTGGGGATGCAGGAACACAGGAAGGAGGCAAAGAGAACAGGGCAGTGCATTCTCACCAAAGAGACTTTCATCCTGAAATGCCCTGGGCTAGATCTCTAATTTCAGTTTTTTCAAGTGCCTGCTATGTTTCTTTTCGTATTTCTTAAATGCAATCTTTATTTTATACAGATATTTACAGTACACTTATATGCTAGATGCTGTCCTAAGCACTTCACAAAGTGAACTCAGTTAATTCTTGTAACAACGCTGAGTGAGGTACTAACTTATTTGTCAGATGGGGAAATTGAGGCAGATGGCAGCAAAGTTAACTTGTCATTCCAAGGAAGAACTTAAAGCATCCAAAATTATCATTAGAAAGACTAGCTTTTCTTCTGAGATCCTATTTTCCCCATTTGCTTTGCTGTTAAAATACACTTTCTTTATGAAATGGGAGCAAGTTCTTTAGCTACACTATGTTATTAGTTTTTTGTTGTTGTGGTTTTTTTTTTAAAAGACTTTACCCCTTATTGCCAATTTCAGGAAGTGCCCTGACTGTTAGCATTGAGGTTGGAGTGGAGTGAGCTCGAGTTTGTCCTGTCCCCTCCAATGGCTAAGGACAGGAGTGAGACAAGCAACCCAAGTTAGCCAAAAACACAACAGCTGATGTCACCAGGGCCATGAGCTATGTTCAGAGAGGAGCACATGGACAAGCACAGGGGCCACTAATACCCTCGGTGGCTCAGGCACTTAGCTAGGATTTTCTCTACTTCTTAATCCTCTTCACCCTCGTGGAAAATCAGCTCAGCCTCATCCACCTGTGCCCTGCCCAGATAAGGACTGGGCTGGGACCTGTATGTAGAAGACTTCGCAGCCAGCAGTCTCTAAAATACTCGAGCATTTGGGCCTGTGGATGGGCTGGCCTCCTGGTCCCTCATCCCCTGTGGCGAGAACTCACCAATACCCTGACCCCATCTCCCCAGATCTGCTGCCCACCTGCTGATCAGAGTTATCACTGTCTTTGCAGGTGTCCTCTGAGCCTCTTGGCTGGGCAACATCAGCAGAATCACATTTAGATAGAAAAATCAGTGACATGGAGAATCTGGATTTACCAAAATCCAGTTGTGCTGAATGAATCAGATGTGGGCATCTCTGACCAGAAAACTTTATCCACTGATGGACATTTGATTATCAGATGTCATGTGACAGAGCCAGGGGAACACGCTGTACACCTTATGCAAAGTAGAGCAAAATCAATTAAATAAGAATCCTTAGACTGCAACAGAATGAGATGTGTGCAGATTTTATTCACAGTTGAGTATAAGATCAAACAGACTTTAGACTTGGCCCTTTCCTTAATAAACACTGGCAAAGGGTCATGTGCATGTAACTGGCTGAGCAGAACTTGGATTTAGGAGGCATAAGAGTGGCATGAAGACATTAAGGTCAAATGGGTCTGTCCATGTAGTGGGTACAGAGAAGGATTGGCCTGGGACATCCCTCTCCTAAGCAATCCATGTGACCATCTGAGGGGTGAGCGTACATCAGGTTCCTGGTTCATCTTTTTGCAAGGAATCCTGCTTATCTCTGTGGCCCTCAGCTTGAACACTGTTCTATTTAGTTAGTGGCAAAGTGGCACTTTTCTGGACCAGGTGGCAGTGGGTGAACTGCTCACTGCAGCTGGCTCCCAGGGGACACCAGGAAGACCTACCTAGTCATTCCCTGTCCAGGTTGGTTTCTGGCCTTCAGTCTCCTGGTAGATGCATGTGGCTAAGCTAAAATGACTTAGGGACTAAATCCCCAAGGAGCAATGTGGGCTGCCCATTGTGGGGAACACTCTTTTATGGAATCTGTGCAGAACCCAGTGAGTCAGAGGGGTGCTCATGGCAGGCTAGTTGATTTGTTGTTGAGGAACTGGATGTCACCACAGGGGAACAGTTCTCTTTCACTCTGTTGGGTCATTCTGACCAAGCAAGGATGGCTCAGGGTGCAGCCAGGTGTCTGGAATTCTCTGTGAGTACAGGCAGGGATTGAATTGGACAGTGGCATTTTTTAAAAGTTTTTCAGTTTACAGCAGCAACATCACAATTTGGGGGCTTTAACTGTCAAATACATACAAGTAAATGAATGCCCAGGTGATGTGTGGATGTGGCCATCTAAGACGTGGCTCTCAGTGCCTGGTCTGCGGAGCCATCTTTCTTTACCTCTTCCTGCTTCATGCTACCCTGTGTGCCCTGAGAAGGGTCAGGACTCAAGGGCAGGAAAATGAGGCACAGTCTGAGTGGTGGCACCAGCCTGGTGTGTCATGCTGTCTGCAAGCTTTGACTCTGAATTCTGGTGACTGTGCCATGCAGGAGGAAACACTGGGCTGAAGTCAGACTCAGCTTTGGGTGTGTTTGCTCCAGTCTGATGAAGGCTATTTCACCTTCTGGGAAAATGTGTTCTCTCTCCGTCTCTCTGTCTTTGTCTCTGTCTTTGTCTGTCACACACATGTACACCCATGCGTGCGCACTTTCATACAGATCTCTGGAGTCTACAGTTGGCACCCCTGTCCACAGCTGCCCACAAGACAAATCTCATTGTACACAAGCCCAGCCCCTGGCCCCAGATGGACCTCAGGACCCTGTGTTGCCCTGGATGCATTATCCTGCATAAAGTTCCTTTTAAAATTTAGGTGGACTTTTATTTTTGCATGGTTTATCTACAATAGTAGATTTCATAGTGAGATGGTGGGTGAAACTCTCTCTTTTAAAAACAGCTCAGGGCCAGGGATTTAGCTCAGTGGTTTCGCCGCCTGTTGCACAAGTGCAAGGACCTGAGTTCGATCTCTGGTACCAAAAATAAATAAATAAATAAAAACAGCTCTAATGAGATGTAATTCACATAGCATGCAAATCACCCACAGAAAGTGCATGATTCAGGGGCGTTTAATAAATTTACAGATATGGGAAACATCACCACAGCCAACATTAGAACATCTTCCATCATCTCAAAAAGAAACCCTGTAACCATCAGCCATTGCTTTCCTTCCTGTCCTGGCAACCACTAATCTACTTCTAGTCTTTATAGATTTCCTGTTCTGAACTTTCCTGTGAGTGGAACCATATAATATATAGACTTCTGTGACTCACTTTCATTTAGCATCATGTCTTCAAGGTGAGAAACCATCTCTCATGGGGACTCTTATAGAATATCTCTCCCACTGCAGATCCCACACTCAGTGGGGGTGCCTCATCTCTAAGCCAGAAAGAGCCATGGAGCCACTGGTTCTCAGGGATGTTCTTACAGGAGAGACATTCCTGTTTGTTCCAAAATCTTGTCACACCATGCATGGAAGTCATTTCCTCAGCAGAGATGAAATTGTTGTGACCCCAGGGCCTTGCTCCCAGTAGAGAGCAGTGGGGCTCTCCTGTGATCCTTACTGCCCTGGCCAGGAGTTGCCTGGGTCATGGCACATAGTTGCCACCACTGCCACAGGATGGAGCCACAGGGGGCACCCGGGGAGGGGACTGAGGTGGCGCAGAGCAATCCTGAGGGGATGAGCAGGAGGAAGGGGACACAGACAAGGGCAGGGCTGGCCGGATGCCTGAGAAAGAGTCAACTTCCATCTCACCTGGCCACACACAAGTGCCCTTTTGGTGCATGACCTTCTGCTCTGGTCTCTGATGTGAGAAGCCCAGCGGGAAAGTGCGCTGGCAGCTGCAATAGCTGGGGTGATCAAAGGCTTCCTGTGCATGTGTGGCTCTACGAGGTCTGCATGGGGCAGCAGCATTTGCAGGGAGTCCCATGAGGAGACTGTGGCAAGAGGTTCAGCCTCAGGCTCCTCCTGTGCAAGTGGCAACTGGGCAAGGTCTCCCCACTTGTGGCTGGTGTGAACTGGCTGAAACCGTGGACACAGGCGTGAGTGTGAAGCTTCTGACCCTGTGCCCAGTCCTACTCACGACAGGGGAGAAGTCTCGGCTCACTCAGGAGACTGAGCGCCCAGCAGAGTCAGGCCCATCAGCAGCCCCTTTCAGCCACCCTTTCATAGCCACAGGTCTGCAGCCATGGATTCAACCAACTGCAGATCAAAAATACTCTTGAGAAAAACCTGCATCTGTTCTGAACATAATACAGGCTTCCCCCGCCCTTGCTATTATTCCCTAAGCAATCATTTACATTGCATTAGGTATTTTAAGTCATCTAGAGATGATTTAAATGCATAGGAGGATATGCTCAGGGTACAGAAAAACACTACACTGCTTTATATAACAGACTTGAGCATCCTCAGGGCCAACTGTTCAGTGAAGGCCGACAGCCAGTCCTCAGGTAGGCAAAGCAGCCTGACCTGGTGCACAGTTTCAACCCAGCCTTGAAGGAAGAGACAGGCTCAGCTGGTTAATGGGCCCAAGAGTCAGGGAGTGGCTCTCCAGGGGAGGACGGGTACAGGCTGAGCCCAGAGGATTCAGAAACAGTCATGAGGGCTTCAGAACCAGGGAGCCAGGCACAAGGTGGGGTGTGGCATGGCAGAGAGGGCTCGGGGAAGGGTGAGCTGTGGAAAGCTGAGATTTAGTGTGAATCATGGGGCCATAGCCAGTTCCCACCTCACTCCACCTACTAAGTGTACAGAGAGCAAACAGAGAACAGGCACAGCACCCACACCCGGAAGATAAGGCATTCCCAGGCTGTGAGCAATCCCTGCCAGCCCGGCCTCGGACCCCGCTTGCCAAATATTTGTCAGGAGCAAGGGAGTATGTGAGGGTTCAAGCTCTCCCCTTGTGAGGAAACTGTAAGTGGCTCCCGGCTTCTGGGCAGCCAGTGCTTAGAGGTCATTATTTTGAAACCGTCATTCATCCAAGAAGGGGCATAGCCCCTCTGTCTACTTATCTCTGTCAAAGGCCATGCTGAGTATGCATTAGACCAGCTGTGATGCCTTAAAAAAAAAGACAAAAATCTATGCCCAGGCTCAGGCCCAGGGTCTGGTTCACCAGTAGAGAAACAGGGCTAAGGACAAGGGACAGAGACGCCATGGTAACCTGCTTTCATGACACAGCGCCCTGAGTGATGTGCTAGTAATTCCTGCCAAACAGAAGGGGAGATGGGTTCCATGGTGAATGCCTGGCTAGCTTTCCAGCAGTGTTGGGGAGCAAGGGCCCCTCTCAAGTCCCTGGCTGGCCTCGAGTGCAAAATGTCACCTTCTCCTCTCCTCTCTCCTCTCTCCTCTCCTCTCTCCTCTCTCCTCTCCCTTCCCTTCTCCTCCTCTCCCCTCCCTTCCCCTCCCTGCCCCTGGGTGTTCTCCAAATGCTAGGGTGTAGCCTTGCTGTCTAAGGATTTGGGACTGAGCTGGTGATGAGAGGCCCCTCCTCACCCTGGTATTTTGAGGCTGGAGAGTATGCGTCTTTAATTCAATGTTGGGTGCTGATCAGAGCAGAAGTTCTATAATAACCAGGGGATCATGTATGAAAGTAGACAAAGAGTTCCCAAAGATTTAAAAAGAGTTTACAGACAGGGGCTACTTGATCAGATGATCTTTGTGAAAAACACTCCCTCAAGATATAGTGTTTGAAGAACCCCTCTGAGAAGATTCTCACTTTTTCTTTCTGGATTAAGCCATGGGAGGCAGACTACAGAGTAGACTTTAGAGTCAGAGTTGATGAGTTTAAAGCCCAGCTCTGCCACACAGCAGCTGGGCAACTTGTTGTCTCTGGGCGCGTTACTTAGCTGTCTCTGTTCTCTTATCTGCAAAGTGGTGATAAGGACAGTTAAGAAACAAGTTTTTATCTGGAGAGTGCCTGGCACAAGTGAGTGCTCTAAGTGCTTGTCACAACTGTCATAGGATGAAGCAAGGTGTCACCTGTAACTGCGTGAACATCCCAGGGAGATTATCTATTCCTGAACTTGTTGAGAGCCAGGATTTAAGAGTGACCTTAAAAGCATCCAAAAGATAATTTCCTAGAAACCAAAAGTAGAGAAAAATGTATCTCCCTCTGCAGAAGGAAAGACAGGGCCTGAAGGTATGAGAAAGACTTCCTTCTAACAATGCGCCTCAGTTCCATGAGGGGACAGGAATTCTCCAGCACATTCTCCAGATTCATGTGGAGGTTCCACTGCATTGCGGCTGAAAGGACTCTTCATCCACATCTCAGCACTGTGGGCCCAGGACTTTCAAGAGAAGGCCAGTGCCAAGGACTCGCTCAAATTCTCTGTGTATTTTCCTCAGGCTTCATTGTACCTTGTCGGGTTCTCCATAGCAGAAACTCTACCTGTTGAATGTGCCAAGATGCAAACCAGGCAGGGTCCTTGTACGCACACTGGTGGTAGGGTCCCTCAGAGCTGGCATCGGTCTCCTGACAGCTCTCCTGACAGCAAATGTTGCCCGGAATCTGCACTTTGAATTCTTGGGAGGTAAAGAAAACTGGTCGCCGGACCTAGGCTATGCACCAAATTTTGATCAATTGGCAAAAATCATCTCCCCAGGAAAGACAAAGAAAGATGGCTTCTCCTGGTGAGAGGCAGGTACAGACACTTCGAAGGCTGTAGAACGCCTTGCCCGCAGTTGCTCTGCGTGGACCACTGGGAAGGCAGCCCTGACTCTCGTCACTGGCAGTGCATCCCTGAACTGCGTCAGCTGATGAGCATTCCTCCAGGCTGGCAGGACATTGTGGAGGTGATCTGAGCAGTGTGGTCACTGTGAGCTCCAGAGAGCCCAGGAGGCTTTGCTCAGTGCTAAGGGTGATTGGCTAAAATAATCTATCACTCTGTGAACTGGACAAAGGGCAGGGACGTTTCTCTTCCACTTGCATATGCACAATGTATATGTGTGTGTGTGTGTGTGTGTGTGTGTGTGCGCGCGCGTGCAGGTGTATATATGCATACATATGCACGCATAGGCACACTGTGTATACACACGTGCGTGTGTGTATTATGTGTTACATGTCCATGCACACGTGTGTGTGCAGGTGTACACACACATGTATGTGTACTTGTGTTCTTGTGTACAGAGACGGACTAAGGATGGGCTACTGCCAAGGAGGGAAACGGCACCACAGACTGACAGCTGACGCCAGGGTGAAGTCAGGGGGACAGTGATCTACATGGAGTGAGGTCAGGGAAACAGCCAGGGCCCTCAGTATCAAAGCCTTCCCAAGGTCCCTGGGTTCTGCCCTCCAAAAATGGGTTTGTAGGGTGGCTGGGGGCTCTTTTCCAGTTCTGAGTATTGAAGCTGAGAGGGCAGGAAGCACCTGCAGTGGGTCCTCTGGTTCTGTGCAGGCCCTGCCATTGCTGGGGTGTGGGGGGAACAGGCCCCTAATGAGTCCCTCACAGGCTCATCACTCACGAACTGGACAGGCTTGGAGAGTGCCATGGCCAGCCTGGGGCAGCCATATCCTGGGGAGGCCTCCCTCAGGCAAATGCTAATGGATGGGACACACCTCTCTTTCTCCCTCCTCTTCCAGGCTTTCCGCCTGCCAGGCCCCAGCTCTGGGTCCACCAAGGGCTGACTCAGGGTGGCAGCAGGGGGACCAGCGAGACACTTCGCTCAGCACAGGAGCTGAGTCCAGGAGTCTGTGCAGAACCTACTGTGCTGGCCCCACAGGGAGGGAGGGCTCAGAAGATTCTCTGTGGGAAGCCACAGGAAAGGCAGCTTACTAAGAGTCTGGCCTTTGGGATACTCTGAGGGTGAACACCAGGAGTGCTGACTCAGTTTACCTATCCCAGTGGCACTTTCCTCTGGACCCTTTTGGCAGCAGGCACCTTCCTCCCAGGGAGACCCAGATGCCATTCTCCCCCAAGGTGAGAATAGACAGTGTCCCTTTATCTGTTCTGAAGAGAAGAGAGTGTGGACTGGGAAGATCCTCTCCCCGGGCCTGCAATCCCACCCAACCTCCAGCCCCAGGGAAACCTGCCCCCACCTCAGCCCCAGCTCATGAAAGTATGGCTGACTTGATGGCCACCTCCCTCACCTGCCACAGGACAGTCACTAGTTCCTGAATGGAGCAAAGCTCCTCTGGGAGCCACAGATCTAGTTGCTTTCTGACAGGCATGTCCTCATTTGGATGGAAAATTTTGCCTACCACACCTATATCCACTGGTTTGACCCAACAAGATAAAAGGAAACAAGCAGTTTCCATAAAAATTCTGGATGAGCCACCAGTAAAAGACAAAATCCATGAGACCAGAAAGGATTGGCTTCAGTACAAGAAAAACAAAAGGTGTGGATAGGCATCACCAAGGGGGTTAGTGATGTGGTGAGCGAGCACACAAACAAAGGGGTGTGTGCCTGCACCCAGGGCAGGAGAAACTGCCAGGCCAGTTGCAGGGGGCTCGGGGAGCCTCCTGGGGACCCAAGGGTTCTTTCCTGGGAATTGTCAGTTTTGCCCCTGGCCACCCTTGAGGTCAAGGATGGGTCATGTGATCTGTAAAACACTGGAGACCAGACCAGGTGGAGACCAGACCCTAGTCCCTTTCCTACCAGCACTTACTGAGAACAAATGTTACACTGTGCCTAGTTTTGTGCAGGGACACAGGCACGCTTGGAGTGCAGCCAAGAGACAGACCACAAGCAAAGACCTGCAGGGTGTGTTCTGAGCACCAGAAAGGGTGCTGTCAGGTGGCTTCCCAGGTGGAGGTGATGGGTAATCCCAGGGCATCTCCAACAAAGAGCGTTCCCACGAGATCCATGGCAAAGGACGAAAATGCTCTATGGATACTTTTGGGAAGAGTCCTCAGACCCTCTGGCTGGGTGGCCCCCTTCCTGCCAGGCCCTCGATCAAACTGTGCCTGGCTGGGCACTGTGCAGCTCCAGGACAGGGTGGAGGCTGGGAAAGATCGGGCACACTTTGTGTCAGAGGCTGCCCTTGCCATCAGCTGATACACTGCCACCCATGACAAATCACTTTAGAAAGGTTAATTCCTGGCCCACTAGTAATAGGCTCCTACATCTGCAGGCACATGCAGCAATTTATGTCACACCCAGAATCCACAAAACTTTCTCCAACCATCTTGTCACCATGTGCTCTCAACAGTCCCACCCAGCCCTAAATCTCTGCCTCCCTCAACCTCCCCCTCCCATTCCTGGCCCCGAGAATATCACAGAAGGCCACCTAAAGCAAAAGGTGTGTTGGCTGGTGGTGGTGGTGTGGTCCTTAGAGACCCTCTCCAGCAACTGCCTTCCCAGGGCACAGCTGGACCAGCGGATTCCAGAGCAGGTGTTGGAATTGTTAGTTAATAATAATCTCACGTAATAGCTGTTGAGCAGTAACTATGTATGTCACATTGTTTAAGAGCTTTGCGCATACATTAAGCACTGTATAATGACATTTTGGTCAACACCAGAACACAGGTATGTCAGTGGTCCTGTAAGATTATATCACTGGTGACATTGTAGCTGTCTGAGTTTGTGTAAGTAGCCACTATGATGTTCCTTCTGTGATGAAATTGCCTGACCACACATTTCTCAGAGCTCATCCCCGTGATTAAGCCATGCACCACTATATCCATTCCCTTTATGCTCATGGCAAGTCTGGAGGTAGGTGCTACTGTAGCCCCATTTTATTGGTACAGAATCTGAGGCGTCTGTCTGTCCACGTTCCCAGAGCTGCTGAGCGCCAACCCACTGGTTTCAGAGCTCAGGTCAGGGGCCCAGCAGGTGTGGCAGTTACCCAGGGGTCCTACCAATAGTTTTCCCCAAAAATCCCCCACATGATTGGGGTTGGCTTTGGACATGGCCTGGGAGTATCATCACCAGTGAGAGAGAAGAGCCACATAGGGGTCTAAACAAGAAGGGACTGGCAGAGGAGGTGGCTCTCAGAAGCCTAGTCTATTTGCCTCACCCTTCGTTAGGACAATGAACCTTGGTAAGCTCTGTGCCTTCGGAAAAGTAATAGCAAGGTCTGTGTTTATGACCCCAAACCACAAAGATCAAATACTGCGAGACAGCCCCTGTCAGCAAACATGGGCCTGCAGTTCCTGTCCCTGGTCCCCCTCCCCTTCTCCACCCTCACAAGCAGGTCAGAGTCCTCAGCCAGTCCTCGGAGCTCTGTCCCTTGGAAATGACTCCAGGAGTTTAATGGGATTTCTCCCTCTTTTCCTCCTGGTTCCTCCTGGGTGTGTGCTATGACCATTCTTACAGGAATCCCAGGCTCTAGCCTGAAATTTCAGGTCAGGCTGTGTCTCCTGAGACTTCTTGCCACTGCCTGAGTGTATCAATCTGTTAAGCTTGATAACAAGGGTTTTCTGTAATTCCCTCTATATTTTTCTTAGGCCCCAGGACCTTGGTGCATTCAAATGATCCCACACTGTGGCTTTCTGCCCAACTAGGGTGGAATATTAGATATGTACAAAGTATGGCAGAGTTAGTGTCAGTGCATTTATTACCCTTGGAAATAGTTATCCTGCTGGTGCCCAGCCAGGGGCTGACTGGAATCTAAACCCTTTCACCAGAATAAAGAGGGGAGCCTGCAGCTGCCATGGTTTAGGGACCACCAGGGACCCATTCCCTGCTCTATGCTCCTGGGAACAAAGGAAAACCTATGCGAAGGCTGTGGTCACATGACACCATGGTATTTCTCTTTCAAGGATGTGATTGCCACTTCTACTGGCCCCAGAAGGGAGCACCTGCTGGGTACCTTACTCTGGGATTCTGTCCCTGGGACTGTGGGTTTGAAGTGCTGTGTCTAGTCTCTGATACTCGGGGCCCAGGAAGAACCCCCAGACTGGCTTGTGTCAGGGGAGGAACCGAACCGGAGCCTACTGCAGGAGAGCTGAATAGGAGTCAACCTCAGCTCCCACTGAGCTCAAGATGGGCTGGCCCTAGGTGGCCAGGTCCCCATCCGAGCCCCTTCTCTCAAAGAATGTGTCCAAGGCCCAGGGCAAAGTCCAGCCATTCCCAAGGCTGGGTAGAACTGGCCTGGGCCAGCAGTGCTGAGTATGCCACCCTCATCCAGCTGGCATGGCAAATACTCAGCCTCCCTCCCTGGCCAGCCTGAGAGCTGAGCTTTGCAAGCAGCATCATCTGGGGTCCCCTTACCCTCCTGAAAGCTCTTGGTAGGGAGGGTGCTGAGGGAGCCTCCTGGCTTCCCCATACCTAGGTGGTGGGGAGTGACTTATGAAAACATTAAAGGCGATCCTAAAGTATAGCTCTGGAAATAGGACAGGGACCAGGAGTTGGAGGGAGGGAGAGGAAGAGGAAGAGGAGGGGAAGCAGAGATAAAATGAATTAAGCAGTGTTATGTACATGCACCAACTCCCCACGATGAACGAAACCATTATGTACTGCAAATGTACGAATAAAAGCAAAAGAAACATGTACTGAAGAGAATATGAAATTATGAATCCAAAATTAAGTATATATGAAGCATACAAGATAAATATTCCCTTAGACTAAGCAGAGAAATCATAGCAATATTCAAATATTAAAATGCTCGCAAATATAAATGTCCAAATTTTTTAAATATATTTTTTATTTGTTAACTATTCAACACGCCTCAATACATTTTTTTGATAATTAAAAATAAAAGACAATGCAGCTTTGCTGTGATGGCACACACACCTGACAATCCCAGGGGTGGTCACATTTATTTTACAGAGAACAGCTCAAAGTCACCAACTTCTGATCAAAGCAGGCCTCTGGTTCTTGAAAAACCAGAAAAGTCACTTCTCAAAGCCAAGAACAACCCCTCCCTCCAGCCCCAGACCTCTGTCTTCCTTCAGAGAGGAGCGGGAAGGGAGAAAGCCTAGGCAGCACTGGGCTGTACCCCTTTCTAAACAGCTCCAAAGAAAGGTCCCTGACTCAAGATGCAGAGACAAGGCTGACAACCATCAGATGCAGACAACAAAGGACAGCCCAGCCACTGTCCTGCACTGGCCATGTAGGGCTGGTCCCACTCCCTGGGGACCTGAGGGGAGATTTCTGGCTGTGGGTGCAGGGAAACTTCTCCTGGATCAGATACCTTGTCCTGGACCCATGGGAAATGTCAGGATACCTGGCGCCTTACCTCAGCCTCTCACTGAGAACTGTCCCCACTATTCTGTCCCTAAATTAAAAGGTCAAGGAGTAGCCTGGCTTACAGATGACCACTCCCACTGAATCAGTGCTTATCAAATGCAGATTCTTGGATGAGGTGACTAAGAATCTGCAGGGTGTATTTCTGACAAGGGAGGTATTGGGGGACATGAGCTGCCCAGCGGCTCTGAGCTGTCCCTTAATTTCCTGGAGGGTCAGAGGGACCCAAGCCCTGCCCATGGCTGCCAGTGGCCAGGGATGTCTGTTCAGGATCCTCTCTGGTGTAGGAAAAAACCTCACCATGGGTGTTTCAGTTAGTGCAGAATCCTGGCCGGGGGCAGATTTGCTTTCACTGCTTGGGTCCAATAGGTGACCTGGGGACCAAGTGGCCCCAGGCAAGTCACTCCTCTGAGCCTTAGTTTCCACCTATTTCTGAACATTAGGTTTCTGTGATTTTCCATCTCTTATCTCCTAGGAGAGAGGCTCCTTTCTCAATGGAGCCAGGATGTGGACCACCCAACGGAAAACTGCTCTGTCAATCATGAGACCTGATCTTGGCTCTCCGGGACCAGCTCTTCCCCAGCTCAGTGAAAATCTAGGGCTTGTCCGATCACTCTCAAATGAATAAGAGTCACAGAAAAGGTCTCATTTTAATAATTACTAACTCCACTCTAGGAATCAAAAGTGCAAGCCAATTCCAGGTGACGTCCCCATCCCACTTCCACCCCAAAATATGCACTCTCCCAGTTGACTGTGCCCCTCTTTACTGTGTTCCTGAGGCACACAGGGAGGGCAAGTACCGGCCCCTGGAATTCCTACCACATTCTTATCCAAAAAATGTTTTCTTTTAACTGCCAACCATCCTTTCCCTGCCTGCCCACCTGCTGAGTAGGGATTGGATTAAGGATCTTGTGTTTCCAGGCACTTGGAATCCTGGCAGGGCAGGGGTCTCTGTAGGAAAAGTTGCATTCAGGGATCTTGGCCCAAGTCAAGACAGAAAGCATTCCATGTTAACCTCCTTCCCCGGGAATGGTGGCCAGAGTGTCACAAAGCCCCTGACTTAGAAAGGAGAGGAGGAAACACATTGTGCCTACAAAAGAGAAAGACTCTCATTGGGTGGGAATTGTTTTTGCAGGGGAAGTGGCCAGAAGTAGAGCTCTAGATTGAGCTGCTGAGGGAGGAGAAAGCACTGAATGCTTGGGTTTACATGGGGTGCACCCACTGCCTGAGGCTCTGCAGGTGCTCAGAAAGATGGGGTCTTACTGCTGAGCTGGGCCTGCTCTCCTCTTCCTGTGAGGACTCTGTGGCTTTCAGAGGTCAGAGCTTCAGGGTAGGGGCACTGAGCCCAGGTGAGGCTGCCAGGCCCCACCTTGTCACCACCCTTGCCTGCTCCAGTGGGCAGTTTCCCTGCCATGGGTGGTGAGGGTGCCACCCTGTTGGCCCTGGCCACCTGCACTTCCAGACTATTGGGAGGTCAGGCATGGGAAAGTGAAATGTGAGTCACCATAAACTTTATGCACTACAGAATTAAAAAATAATCAAGCGTTTCACACTCATGGGATGAGCAGAAAATGACAAAGTCTGACACTACCAAGTATAGCAGGACAATGGGGACTTTCACATGCTGCTGGTGAGAGTTGGCAGGGTTCAGGTTTAGCTTGAAGCTTATTGATGTAGTTTGAAGAACTTCTTTATAAAATACTACAAAATTAGACAGTCCTGGTCTGGAGTTTGATTCAAGTTTATCAGCTTCCTGGTAAATCAATCACTGAGATATGTGAATCAGAATAACCTTTGGGACAAATGTGTGCACCCTGTGACCCAGAAAGCTAAATTTTCTATGGATTTGGGAGAAATTTCCAGCAGCAATGACAAGAATGTTCTTGGCAACAGCTAAAGATAACAAATCAGAAATAGCCAAAATGTCCACCAACTGACGGATGGATGAACAGTGTCAACACGTCTAAATCTCCACCATCATGTTGCGTGTGACAAAGGATATGTGCAATGAGATGTAATTTTCAGGAAGTGTGAAAATGTATGAAACAACACCCTGTTCATAGTTTTGTGTGTGGTGAAGCCTAAAGCATGCTTGGAGGTGGTGAATGTCACTTTTAGCTTAGGGGCTTTCCTGAGGAAAGAAGCACAGAGAGTAAGACAAGGTGGGTTACCAGGTGGGCTTATTACTTCCTTAATAATAGAAAGCAAATAAGGCAAAATATGAAGCCTTAACCAAGTAGGACAATAATTACGATCATAAAATACATGCACCCACATTTTCTCATTTGAGTCCCTCCTTTGAAATCCGTGGTTATATTCCTGGGAGTGAAACTGCTGTGTCACAGAGCAATTTTTTTGAGGAATCACCAAACTGTTTCCCAGTGGCTGAACCATTTTATATTCCCATAGCAATGCACAATGCACAATGCTGGATGATACTTGTTCTTTTCCTTTTGTTTTAAACTTTTATTGCAGGCTTTGCTCCTGGACCCATTTTTAAACCAATAGACATAGGTTGTGAAGTGGTATCTTGATGTGGTTTTGAATTCTTTTCCTTGAGGTCTAATGTAGTTGAGCATCTTTTCCTATTTTTCTTTTCTCATTTACATTTTTTCTGTGGAGAAATGTCTGTTCAAGTCATTTGTCCATTTTTTAATTAGCTTGCTTGCCTTGTTATTGAGTTGTAATACTACATAATTTAAGAAAATCCTCCCCAGGGTGGTTCAGTCTCTTCTAGCCCTTTAATTCTCCAGGTCTTGCATACATCAAAGCCCATACAGCTTCATACATATGAGCCACACAAGGGAAATTTAAAGACCTGTGTTCTGCCCTCTCCTCTTCCCTGCCAGGCACCCTGAGAGCCCTTGCCTAATCTCAAGAGGAAGAAAGAGGCTCACAGATAACAAGAGAGACATCCAAAGCCTCTTGGGAAGTGACACGGGGATGTGGGGGCAGAGGAGCAGTGATTGAGGTGGAAGAGAGACAATTTTCAAGACAAAAGAGTTAAGTGTTTCTGGTAAAGGGAAATGATTTCTTCTAGAAACCCCTGTGATGGCAGTTCACAAAATCATGGTAGAGGAGTAAGTTTCTACTAACAGTGCAGAGATTTCTCACACCCCCAGCTCTCTGCAAGGACGTGGCCAGGGTAGCTGGGTGGGATCCTCCTATCCTCTTGCCCTGATCTCCAGATTAGATCACCCTGCCTGACTGGACTGTTCCTGCCTGCAGGGTCACTCCATGCTGAGCCAAGAGGAGGCAGAGAGCATGGTGGGAGGGTGTCCCTTCTGTGAAGCTCACCCACACCACCTGCCATCACCTGACCTCAGCCCTCATGAGGGTCTTGAGGGAGAGAGAGAGAGAGTTGTGGAGGTCGCACAAAAGCCCAAAGTCCAACTACCACACTCCCATGATTCTTGTTGTCACACCCCAAGCAGCTACAAAGATAGGGTAAGTTGCTCATGGGGAAATTTAAGAGACACTAAGATCTTCCCTTCCTCCTGACCAAATCTCACCGTGAAACTTTTGGTCATCATGCTCTGGCTCCGAAGGAAGTCCTCACTATTTCTCTCACACCAAGATTTTCAGAAATCCAAGCTTAGACAAACATGGGCTCAGAGATGACACACAGAGGCACTCCGAGGAGCCACTTGAGGAAAGAATGACTCATTGGTACTTCCGTTGTGGGCTGGTGCCCTGTGAAGGAGCCTGCACAGAGCGTGTCAAACACTCAGCTGGCGCTGCTCCAGGCTCTGCCTGACAACCTTGAGTGTGGAAGGAGCTCAAGAGGCAGGAGAACTATGAAAGAGCTGGCTGACCTCGGCCAAGCCCCTCTCCACTTCCAACCTGGATGTTTCTATCTGTAGGTGGTGGTGGTGGGCTCAGCAGTTTCTTCTAAATGTCACTTCTGTGATTGCGGTTATGCCCAGGACTTGGAGTCACTCTGGATACACTTGGATTTGGTTCAACTGGACTCACAACACAAATTCAATGATGCCAAGCAACTGTACCTATCCCCACTTGCCCCTTCCCCCCAAATCCAGAACCTGTTCTCTTTGGTGTCCCCCCTCCCCCAGCACCCTATCAGACAAGAAGTTCAGGTAGGAATTTGAACCATTGGCTTTCCGAATTTTCTTTCCCATTCAACTCTAAGTGCTGCCACTTGTGCCGTGGGTGGGTACACGCAGGGAAAGGTGTCTCCTCGCCCATGACGAATCACACTCATGGAATAAATAAAGCCCACCCTTCTCAGTCAGCATCAGTGGCCCCCAGGGAGCGGAGGCTATGGGAGGTCTGAAGCTTCCAGACAGTGGGAGCACTTTACCAAGAGCCCATAGAGGGAAAGTCTCCCTCAGCCCCTGCATCCCCAGGCGCGCCTGGGTGGCTGCAGGGGTAGGGGACCAACCTGGGGCAGTGACACCTCTCCCCTGCTCAAGGTCAGCCGAGGCAGGAGGACTGCCCCCACCGGTTCCCTTTGCCCCTCCCTCCCATACTGGGCAGGGCACGGAACAAATGACGACCCCTATTTTATTTCCCAGTCAAACGTTGCAAATACATTTCATTCGCCAGAAACTTTAAAGCTAGAAGAGAATATAATCCGAATTCAATTCCTAATCTCTAAATCTCGGTTGGCAATACTAAGGTTACTTTTGTTGATACTTTGTTTTAAAAAAGCCCTCTCCCTTGACAAAGCTGGGCACCTTGGGGAGGACAATGCCCTCCAACAGGGGTGCAGAGCGGGGAGGCTCTTCCTGGGGACCACAGGGGCAAGCGAGTAGAGTAGGTGCGCAGCCCCGGACACCAGCGCGCACAGCGGACGCTGCCTTGCCCTTCCGTCTGACCCAGGGTGCGAACTGGATTTTTCCACAGAAGAGACTGTTTCCCCCACTGTCATTGCTCTAGAAAGGGAATCTGGCAGGCTGGGAGGTAGGGAGTACTCTCCAGCCATGGACCCCTGAGCCCGGAGCCCCCTACCTGGACGCTCCCGGGACGCGACATCCCCGAGGGCAGGCGCTTCGCCGCCCATCCCGTCCCTTCCACCGTCCCGGCGCGGGTTCGCGAGCCACTCACAAACTCAAAGATGAAGAGCAAGTCGGGGAAGGTGGTGAAGACCGAGAAGCCACTGGGCAGGGTGCTGCCACCCGAAGCCGCTGCGGGGGCCATGCCGGCGAGCTGGCGACTGTCTCGGGATGGGACTTGGCGGTGCGGCTCCGCGATGACCACTCTCTTTCGCTCCGCGGAGCCCAGTGGCCCGGGGCGCCTGAGCGCGCGGGTTAAGAGCTGGCGAGCGGCGGGCAGAGCAAGGCGGCGCCCCAGGAGCTCGTCCCGCCCCCAACCCTCCTTCTTTTCCCTCCGCAACCCCCCAGCTCCAGGGGGGCCTGGCCGGAGCGCTGAGGGCGTCTCCCCGAAGCACACCCGGCGCGCTCTGCGGACACTCGGAGCTGGGGAAGGGAGTCCGGCTCCTGCATCCCACCCCGGGTGCCACCTCCCAGCGAGGCGTAGGATCGAGTCACTTTGGCAAAGAGCTTCGCAGCTCTGCACGCCTCTCAGTTGATCACCGGCCTTAAGAATGAGAGCCATCCTAAGCAGGTCCCGAGACCTCCCAGCGACGACACCCTGGGGTCACCACTGCTTTAACTCAAATTGACTCTTTCTGCTGGGTGCGTTAGTGCGCTCGCTCTCCGCGTCCTGGCTGAGGGTGGGGCGGCCTGACCACAGCTGCAGGCAGGGGAACCGGCTGAGCCCAGCGCTGGCCGCCTTTTCGAAGCCCCGCTCCCCGAGCGGTGTGCCCAAATTCCACTCTGCTCGGTTTCTGAGTTGCGCATCTCGGCAGGAGGTCGTCTTCAGCTGCTGGCCTCAGGGGCTGGGCAGGTTGGCAGTGACTCAATGAAAGGGAAGGGGCACTGCCAGAGGAGATTGCCCGCACTTGTTCGGGTGGTCGAACCTTTCACCTCCACCCTATGTCCTTTGGCTGCCTTCTGACAGATTGTTTGTTTTTTCCTGTATCCCAATTAAAAAATTCCTTTTTGCCTTTATTTTTAAGCCAGGCTCATAGGCCGATTGATGTTCATAGTGTTACTGCTCAGTGTCACCCCCAACCCCATAGCCTTTGGGCTTCACCCCAGCTACCAACCAGGGCCTGGTCTCCCCTGTCTCCCCCTACAAGGATCTTTTACCTTCCCATTCCTGCAGGGAGAAGTAAATTCTTGGACATGGTTTCAAAAAGCAAAAATCTCTGGCCATGAGCTGGCCATTATGAAAAGGGACCAAGCATTCAAAGTAAGAAAATCTCCCCGTGCCCCAGTGAGCCTCGTTAGGGCTGCCAGCCTTGGAGACCTGTGACTGGGTTCACCTTCCAGGTCCCCAGGGCAGGACCTGTTTGGCCAGGATGGGCCCTGCCTAAGTCCTCACTCATCCTGGGCCTCTTCTAGCTTGTTGGATGGCTCCATTATGCCCTGAGAGGACATCTTGCTTCTGAAGAGACATGAGTGGGGACCCAGCCTCAAAACAAGGTGACTACAGAGAGCTCCCACTGGCAAATACAGCTAAAGCTGCTTGACAGTTTCTCTATTAGTGTAAAATAATCAAAATCACAAAGGTTCTATCAACTCAATAATGTCTTTGCCAGGCCTGGTCTACGTCATTACTGATTTCAAACCTTTGTTGCTAAGCCCTACACACAGGGGCCTGTGGCTTTGGGGGAGAGGCACAGTTCCTGGTATGCCCCAGTGAGGCCTGAAGAGTAGCCCTCCTTGGAGAAGGTACGGGGAAAACCCTAGGTAAACTAGTTCAATGCTAGGAGGACTAAGGAGGAAGTTCCCAGGCCACTTGCTCATGATTTAGGTGGTTCACATTTATAAGAAGTCTAGGATCATAGTTTGGTTTCAGCAGAATATGAAAAAATAACCGAGGCCAATAACTCACTGTACTGTCAGTATTCCCGGGAGCATAGTGGGTGTGACCTTGTGTGTTGGTCTGGGCTGGATCTGGGGCTTCTGTCACATTGTAAGGCGGCCTGGAGCAGTTCCTACAAAGTAAACACTGAGGAGTTAAGAGTGCTGCCCAGCCTGAGTCAGGGACAGTTCATGTCTGGCTTGTGTGTGGCTGGGAAAGGAACAGACTCAGGGATCAGGGAGTGGGACATGTTCAGGGAAAGATCTGTGGGGCAGGAATAAATAATAGCAGGTGTGATGTGCTCTTGAGGCTGGTAGGATAACTGTCATTTTACTGATGAGGTAACAGAGGCTCAGAAAGATTAAGCAGCTATCTAAGGCCACACTGCTGCTGAGTGGGGAGTTCAGCCTTGAACCTGAAAGATGCAGGCTTCCAAAGCTGCTGGCAAGCACTTGATGAGGATCATGCCTCAAATGGGCAATTGCCATCAAATGCCACACTCTATGCAGATCTTCAGCAGCCTCCAAGTCCAGTCTCCGTGTTTATCCCAGGCATGACCCTGGGTACTTGTTCCTGAGGCATCTCTGTCCAGTTGATGGGCTCTGGAACTTTCCTCCCCTGGCTGGGGACACAAAGGATTTGGGGGTCATCATCTCGGCTCTGGATGGGGGAACTGGGCACAAGCCTGAGTTCTGTGAGCTACCTGGGGCTGAGTGCTTACCCTAAAGAGTTTTATTTGTGTAACAGCCATCCTCCCCGGAGGATTTCCAGGGATGGCGTGAAGCACTGAGGGCCCCTGGTGGGCAGATACACCAATGGCACCCCAGCGGCCCTGGCCTCAGGGGAAGAGAAGCCAGCAGGAAGGGCCCACTAAGTACCCAGCATAACCACAGGTGCTTGGTCCACACTACCTCCTTTTCTCCCCAGAGCACTTCTGGTAGATAGCACTCCACCAGGTTCAGGGTGGTAGGTAGGTGCCCCAGCCACATGTCGGTCAACCAGGCATCTTGACTCCAGAAGGCAGGCTCTGTCCTCACTACCTTGGTGTCAATTGCACAAAATCCAAAACTTTGAAAACTACAAGTGGTAGCTGCTCATCAGAGGGCCCAGTGCTGGGCCTTGGGGGCGCCCTGTGCCCTGCTGCCTCCAGTGACAATGCGCCACAGCAGCACTCTTCTTTCTGTTCTCAGACATATGGCACTCTGCACCTTCTGGGAAAGCCTTCAGCAGGCTCCAAGGTTCCAAGCACAGAGCAGGGCCTGGCAGTGTCTGGGTGTCTCAGCAATGGGGCGGAGGGTGGAGGGCATGTGAGTAGGGAAGATAAATCTCTGCTCCCTTGGAGAGTTCCACCCAAAAGCGACATTGTTTTCAAGTTGGTGGATACCTGGTCAGGCCTTCTCTGGGCTGGGTCTGCACTGGGCACATTCCCTGCCTCTGTAGACAACACCGTGGGGTGGTGTCTTAGTTTGTTCAGGCCGTTTGGACAAGCCACTGTTGGCAAGGTGGCTTAGAAACAGCAAGAATGCATTTCTCACAGTTCTGGAGGCTGCATGTTCAAGACCGAGGTCCTGGGATATTTGTCATTGGCTGAGGGTCCACTTCCTGGCTCGTGGATGTGCCTTCTTGTGTGTCCTCACATGGGAAAGAGGTGAGGGGTCCTCAGACCTGTTTCATAAGGGTGCTAATTGTGGGAATGGGCTCTGCCTCATGACCTAGTTGTCTTCTGATGCTGGGGTTAGGGTGCAACACGTGAATTTTAGAAGGACACCAGCATTCAGGTCATAGTAGGTGTCATAGTTCTTCTACAACAAGGTTGAGGTGGGCAAAGGCTGCACAGTGGGGCCCCATTTCTGAGCACTTCTTGGGTGGCAGTGCCATGCCCTGCTTTCCACTCCCCATCTGTCCAAGTTCAGTAAGCTCTGGGCAAAGGAGAGACCACAGAGCAGGGCAGACACAATCCCTTCCTTTCTGAGCTTACCGCAATGTGCAGGACACAGCTAACTCTCACACATACATGTGTGATGATGTTTGGTGCTGGATGCAGAATGCAGGGAGCCCCAAGAGCTTCCACCAGCACAGTAGCCTAGGCCTAGGGTGGGCAGCTTATGGAGGAAGTGTTCCTGGAGGAAGTGTTCCTAGAAGTAGTGGAAGTGAGGGGAAGGAGTTTCCTGGCTCAGGAACAGAATTACAAGTATTACAGATAGGCAAGTTAGGCAGAATACAGCAGGCAGCAAGAGAGGCGCTGGACCCAAGATAGAGACAGGATGACCAGGCTTTGGTCAGATAAGCAGGAACTTGAGGTCAAGAATCAACAAGAATCAAGTGGACAGTTAAGTCCAGGGATGTAATAAGCAAGGTGATGAATGGCCACTATGACGACTTCTCCTCCTGTCTATCTGGAAAACTTACTTCTTTTTCAGTTTGCTCTTTTAATGAACCACTTGCATAGGATAGAGGTCAAGAGGCATCTGTGGCCATCCTCTTGCCTTGACCCCTCATAGGCCCACTTCTAGTTTCCAAAAACTTGTTTTAGTCCTATAGGTGGACCTTAGTTGACTCAGAATGGTCTGCGCCCTGGTCATCTTTTGGCATCAAAGCTCTTAGACAAAGAGTCCCTGTGGTGACCCACTTCCAGGTCTCCTTCTGGCTTTTGGGAGATATTCCTCTGTTCTTCATAAATATTCCTCCTTTGTTCTTGACTTCATTATTCGACTTTGTGAGATACAAACCCAGATTACGCTGTTATACTAGGTTTGAGAGCTAACCTGAGGAGACCAATAAAAGTCAGAGGTGCTAGTAGGGTGGGGGAGAAGGTGGATTGTGAACAGCCACAGGAGCCCTGAACAGAAGGAAGTAGGCACAAATGGGGAGTTCTGGGTAACAGGAGGCCAGGAATGATGTTGGCTGGCGACACTAAGGAGGCTGCAAGACTGTGTTGAAATGGCTGTGAAGAAAAGGGAGAGAAAGGATGCCAGGCCCAAGGAGCAGCAGAGAAGTCCTGGAGGCCAGAAGGCCCTTGATCTCCACCGGGAGTCATGGTTCTGGGCAGAGCTGGAAAGAACAGGGGCAGCTGCGCTTGGGGAGAAGAGGTGGAAGTCCCAGGGTAGGAAGTATACGTCGAGCTTAGTCAGCCCCAAGAATGGTAACCTCACCTCTTCTTGCTCACCATCTGTCCAGCAGGTTGCACAGAGAATTTGGCTTCAGTTGGCCGAAACTTAAGAAAACATGAGGCAGGAGCAGGGCTGGGCCACAGGTCCTGGGAATGCAGCCTGGGAAGGTTTGGGGCTAGGCAGGCTTGGCTCGGTCAGGCACCATTCCTGGAGGTTTCACTTGAAATGCCCCTCAGATAGCCTTTGCCACACAGCGCATCTCCTTAGATGGTCAGGTGGCTGTTGAGGAGGAACCCAAACTTTGTGGAATGACTATGGCCCCAGGTCTTTCACTCTGTAGCTCCCACTTCTGCCTGGAGCCTCCTCCAAAGGCCTCCTGAAGAACTGGCTCCCTCTTGGATGAGCAGGAGCCACCTACTGGAGAAGTCAGGTGGCCCTCCAGTTGGGGGGAGGACAGAGGAAATCTCTGATTGGCAGTGGCACTCGATGGCTGCAGATTCTTCTTCACATTCCTGTTTTCTGTTGGAAAAAGAACAGTGTATTAATGTTACCTGGTTCCTCCAAATCAAGACAACTATTTTCATTTCTCCTTATTATTATTGTTACTATTATTTGCAGTACTGAGGATTGAACCCAGGGCTTTTGCACTGAGCTACCTCCCCAGCCCTTTTTATTTTTTATTTTGAGACAGGGTCTGGATAAATTGCCCAGGCTTGGCTTGAACTTGTGATCTTCCTGCCTCAGGTTCTTAGGGTGCTGGGATTACAGGCATGCACCACCATGCTCAGCTTCCACATACTATTTTAAAGAACTTATATAGAAGTAAACCTATCAGCTCTCTCTACTTACGGTTCTCTGGAGTGACATGTCCATTCACTCAACCTCAAACAAATTCTTCAAGTGCCACAGCCAAGCTGCCCACACCTGTGGAGTCAGGCAGGACTGCGAGATGCACATGGGAGCTTAGGGGATGGCAGTGAGGCCACTGCACCCGCAGGCAGTCCAGAGTGGGGGCCACAAAGGCCCTTGCCAAGGCCAGTGTGAGTCCTCCATGGGGAGCAGATGGGAGTCCAGTCAGCAATGTTTCTTCAGTCCTTGGAATGCTTGGCTGGTGCCAAGTGCTTGGAACAGAGCCCAAAGAAATGAAAATGGTACCAGACCAGAGCTCCATGAACTGGCCTGGGACATTGGAGATCAGGAACAGCTTGAAATCAGAAGACATAAAGAAGCCATAAAACCTCAGTCATGTAGAGTATGCACACCTGCTGCAAGAGAGCCTGGCGTGTTTTCCTGGAGAGCAGTAGGAACTTGCTCACTTGTCTCTGGGTGCCTGGTGCCTGGCGCAGGCATTGGGAGCTCCCAGAAGGGTAGGGAGAGGATGGAAGATAGGCAGGTGAGTGGTAGAGAAAAGCAGGTGACTTTGGGAAAGCCCAGGAAGCTCAAAGGTGCCTTGGGGCTGTGTTCCACTGGATTCCTAAACTTGCTACCCCTGGCACAGTGTGTCTTTGGAGTGAATTGGTTTCTGTCACAACAAATAGATGATTGGGCTGGGGATTTAGCTCAGTGGTTTCGCTGCCTGCCTTGCAAGTACAAGGACTGGAGTTTGATCCCCAGTACCAAAAAAAAAAAAAAAAAAACCAAAAAACAAATGGATAATTTTCCAGCAGTTAGGCCTAGAGGAAGAGAAAGGATGAGCTCTTGGAAGGAAGGAGAGACCTTGCCACTGCTCCACCTGGATGATGGAGGACACTTGTGAGAGGATCACCTTGGAGGTGTGGCGGGAACAGATCCAGCCAAGGAGATGTGCACAACCACAGCCAGAGGGGAGGAGGGCTGGCCCTTGACTGGATAGCCCTGCTTGTTTGGGGAGCAGCTGGCTGCATAAATGGCCACTGTATCGTGGAGGTGACTCAGATTAATCATCTCTACATCACCTGGCAGACCTGTCACCTCCCAGACGCATCGCCTCCAGACATGTCTCAAGGTTTGACTGAGAAGGAGGAGGCCCTGAGGGAGGTGCACTGCAGCCTGGCCCACTGTAATGCAGTGGGAATTGATCTTCTCCCCTAGGGGAAGGGTTCCATTCGTTTCCATTATACTCACCTTGTCTTGTTGAGCTCTTTAAATTGCCAGTTTCTGGTTTGGGTGGTATTTATATTGGTAGGTGTTCTTTATTGTTGTGGTTTTGATCTAGAATGTTCCCCAAATCCCTGTAGGCCCAAGACATGGTCATCAGCCTGTGGTACTGTTGGGAAGTGGTGGGCCCTTAGAAAGTGGGACCTAGTGGGAGGATGTTAGGTCATTGGGGTGCTGCCCTTGAAGGGAATATTGGGACACTGACCCATGGTTTTGTCCAGATGGGCCATGAGAGGGGTTCTGCTGCAGACAGGTTGTAAATCATGCAACCCGTTGTGGATGTATCTTATTAACAGCATGTTGGGTCATTGCCAATTGAAGTATCCTTGGCAGAAGTGAGAGGCCAGCATTATCCTGAAAGCTTGGCCTATCACCATGGGTCT
This sequence comes from Heterocephalus glaber, assembly GCF_000247695.1. Next base: position 1,846,935 of record NW_004624749.1, on the reverse strand, counting down.
TTTCCTTGGTTGTCAGCATGGCTAGTGACCAGAAAGCCAGAGGAGTTTTGGATTTCAGGGATTGGGCAAGGCCAACTCGATGGACATCACATGAGCCTTAGCACCTGCCATGTTTAGCTGCAATATTTTCTCATTTGGAAGATTTGAATCTCTGGATTGAAAACCAATGAAAACATCCAGCCCTACTGAAACAAGACCAACAATCAGCACAAACGGTTGCACCTGTACCTGACGGGTTTCTGTTGTCTGATGTTAATGCTCCTCTGGCATGTAGAGTTATAAGGAATGGAGGTACCTGAGGGAATTAACTTATGAAGAAAAGAGGTGTGCTTAGTTTACAGTTTGGGATGTTCAGTGCCATAGCACTGGCCTGGGCTCAGGTCTGGTTATGGCCTTGCTGGTAGAGTCTCAAGATGGCTCTCTGGATGGCAAGAGATAGCTAGTGCATGTGTCCACATCTGTGAGTCTCCTCTCCTTCCCACGCCTTATGAAGCCACCAGGATTCAAGCACGGGGCTCTACCTGAATGATCTTATCTAGTTCTAATCACTTTCTGAAGGCCCCACCTCTAAACACCATGGTCAGATTGTATTTCCATCCTCTTAATACCATTAGCATAGGACTTTGGGATTAACTCCTTTAGGAATTTGGGAGGACAAAGCATATTAGACCATAGCAGAGGAGTTGTCTAGTTTTATGATTATAGGATATAATGTTATGTTGGATTATAATTTTGGTGTCCTGGAGCTTGAACCCCAGGCTTTGAGCATGCTAGGCAGTGCTATACCACTGAGCTTGGAATGTGCTTTTTATTTACCATGGGGAGGTTTTAAAATCTCTCTTTCTAATAATCCACACTGTTTCTGGGGATGGCTCTGGGGAATGTATGACCCTGTGGAAGGAATCAGAGGCAAAGTCTGAGTTGATTATTAATCCCCAGTTTAAAAGGAAGGGTTTTTGAGTGGTAGAAATTTAGTCTCAAATGGGTCCCTACCAGATGGGCAAGTGTCTGGCCCATCAGACAGTCTCTAGTGAGCAGTTCCCAGGAAAGTCTGTGCCCTATCTCCAGTCTCCAGCCCTCAGGAGATGCAGATAGGACTGGAAATCCAGAAAGCTGGGGGAAACATTAATAAAGAGCCTCATATCAAATGAGTCTTCATAGACCAGAGGCAAGACACATCTCTCTTTAAATATGAGGCAAGAGCTATGGGTAGGATTTTTAACCAGGTGTGTAAGGTTGGGTGACATACACCCATATCATAGTTTTCTAATGAAAATATTTACTTTAACATAATGGTAGCCAGCTGTGCATCTCAGTAGCTGCGCTGGGGGAATACAGGAAGTGATCTCTATAATTGCCCACTTGGTAGATGAACAGGTGAGGCATGTGTGTCAAAATAACAGGTGAGTTTTTACCCACCTTACACTCTGTGTTACATTTTTGTGCATTTATAATTTATTAAATGTTTTCTTTTTTCTTTTTCTTGTAGAATTAGCCCAATTCTGTACAATGTTACATGAAAATACACTTTTACAACTTTGAGGGGTTGAAAGTAAATCATCAGGTAATTTGTTTACTGATGATGACTTGGTTCATGTAAGCCAAAGAAGTTGTGACAGTGAGACAGAGCAAGAAATGACAGATCAAGAAGTAGAGAACGAAGACATTGATTCAGATGAGAAAGAAAACAGTAATGTAAATAAATATTTGACTAGTCAAAATGCTACAACATGGTCGTGTATACCCAAATGATCCAAGGTTAGAAAGTTAGAAAATGTTATTTTGTTCTTGCCAGGGGTGAAACCTATTGGATGGAATGCCAACACCGTGATTCATTGTTGGAAATTCTAACAGATGATATACTACAAGATGTTGTGAAATACACTAGTAATGAAATGCAAGTAAAATGTTCTATATGCACCAATAGTAGTACTTAAAAATATATTTATCACGACACCTCACTAGCTGAACTAAAAGGCTTCATAGGTCTGTTATATATATCAGGACTTTATCTTCTAATCATCAAAATTTAAAGGATTTATGGAGAAGTGACAGATGTGGTGTTGAGATTTTTAGAACAACAATGGCACTCAAGAGATTTGATTTCTTTCAATATTGCCTACATTTTGATGACAAAAAGACTCTCCGAGAAATAAAAAAATACAACAATTTGGCTATTCATTTTTTGAAAGCTTTTTTGTTTCAAACTGTCAAGAAATTTATACAGCATCCAAATACATGGGTTTTTTTTTTCCTCAGTACTAGGATCAAACTCAGGACCTTGAGCTGGCTAGGCAGGCTCGGCGCCACTGAGCTACATCCCTGGCCCAATACATGACAATTGACAAACAACTTGCATCACTTCATAGTTGTTGTAGCTTTTGGCAATATTTGCCAAATAAACCTTCCAAATACGGTATAAAAATATATGCGCTGGTAGATGCAAAGATATTTTACACCTCAAATTTAGAAATTTATCTTGGAACTCAGCCAACAGGTCTTTATTTGTGTAATAATAAACCATATGACATTGTGCACAGACTTGTTGCACCCATTTCAAAAAGTCGAAATGTCACATTTGACAATTGGTTCACTAGTTACCCACTGACGTTACAAATGCTAAAAGAACACCAGTTGACCAGCACAGAAACTGTTTGCAAGAACAAAGCACACCCCCCACCATGTTGCAAGTTCACAATAAAGGGATGTATAGTATAATCTTTGGATTTCAGAAAGATAAAACATTGGCCTTTTATATGGCAAAGAAAAACAAAGTAATATTGATACTGTCAATGGTACACCATGATGGTAAGATTGACAGTGAATCCTCAGCACAAACGAAGCCAAAAATGGTCACATTTGATAACAAAATGAAAGGCAGAGTAGATGTTGATGAGTTATGCAGCAACTATGATGTCACTTGAAACACAAAGCTTTGACCAATGTTTGTGTTTTATTTGATCCTAAACATGCCAGGCATAAATAGTATCATAGTTTACAAAGAAAATAACAAACAGAAAATGTAATAGATTTTTCTGAGAGAAAAAAATTGAAAAAAGATCAATTACAACAAAGGAAGAATAATATCTATCTGGCCAAAGAACTCCACAAAAAGTTCTGGAGCAGACCAGTGAATGGACAGGTCACAAGAATCTCCTAATAAAACAGCAAGACCAGTGAGATGTCAAGTATATTCTACAAAAAAAGACAAGAAAGCAAAACACATGTGCTATCGCTGTAAGTGATACTTGTGTATGGAACATGCTGTTTTCACGTGTGAAGACTGCCTTAGGTGTCATAATTGAGGTAAAGATTATTTTTGTTGTAGAGTTTTATTTGTATTTTCATTATAGTTCATATAGGAATTTATTTCTGTTGTTTTTTTTAGATTTTGTGAACAAGCAGTTGATGTTGAAAATGTTGTTATTATAAACTATATATATATATATATTTCCCTTAAATTCTTTTATTGGTACATTTTAGGTATACCATACACTTACATTTATCACTGGGTACTTGCACCTGTACATGATGTATCTTGGTTCTTAATTTTTCCCCATTACCTGTGCACCCTTCACTCCTCCACCCTTCCCTATTTACATAGACTTCATTTCCATTTTTTTCCTTTTCCTCATAATTTTTCCTTACCCTTCTTTCCTTTCCCCTTCCCCTCCCACCACCCCTATCTCTTTGGACCTTTTCTTCCTATTTCAAATTATCAATTATTCATTTTAATCATTTTACTCTTTATTTATACTTTTAGTTTTTCACACTAGAGAAACTATTCAGTATTTATACGTGTGTTCTATTTCACTTAAGAGTATGGCCTCAATATACATCCATTAAGCTATAAATGTCTCTAGTTTCTTGTTCTTTATGGCTGAGTAGTTTTATTAAAACACCACATCTTCTTTATCCAGTTTCCAGTTGATGGGCACTTGGGCTGTTTCCAAGCTTTAGCTATTACAAAATGTGCCGCTATAAACATGGGTGGACATATATCGCTGTGGTATGATTCTTTTAATTCTTTGGGAAGATACCCAGCAGGGGAATAGCTGGATCAAATGGGACCTCTAGTCCTAGTTCTTTGAGGTATCTCCATGCTGATTTCCATAATGGTTGCACCAGTCTATACTCCCACCAGCAGTGGAGAAGGGTTCCTTTCTCCCCACACCCCCACCAGCATTTGTTATTGGTTGATTTCATGATAGCAGCCATTCTTTCTGGGGTGAGGTGGAATCTCAATCTGCATCTCTCGAATGACCAGTGATGTTGAACATTTTCTCAAACGTTTATTTGCTGCTTTTACTTCTTTGTCTGAGAAATGTCTGTTCATTTCAGATGCCCATTTTTGGATTGGGTCTTTGAATTTGGTGGGGTCTGATTTTTTTTAGTTCTTTATATATTCTAGATAGTAGTCCTTTGTCTGAGGTACAGCTGCTAAAATTTTTTTTCCCACATTGTAGGTTGTCTCTTAGCACTGTCGGTGGTTTCTCTTGCAGTGCAGAAGGTTTTTAATAAGATGAGATCCCAGTTGTTGATTCTTTGTGCTAGTTCCCACGCTACTGAGGTTTCGTTCATAAAGTCTTTTCCTATGTCAATATATATTAAAAATTCAATTTTTTATTTTATTTTCCTGTTAAGTAGACATTGTATAATACAATAAAATTAAAATAAATAATTCATTAATAAAAATACTCCCCAAAAATAAATACTGGTGTTAGACACCCACCTTACCCTCTTCAGGAAATTTAACCTTAATGTGCAGTCAGTGTGAGGTATGAATTGACCAAGGGGCCTTGAGTTAAGAGAGATTAAAGTCTAAGGCAAGATAGCAGTCTATTTACAAGTTTATTTGTCATGCTGTTGCTTAAAAAGAGTTCTCTGAGGCACTCACTGGGCTGATAACCAGCTGCCTGGCCCTGTTGGGAAAAGAAAAGTTCTATTAAATATCTTTTCCAAGAGGCTGGCATAGTGAATTCTGAGATGTGAAATGTTTATTGTCTATGATATCAGAAGCTTAGAAAAGAATAGGGGGGTCCTGGTGAGGCCTTGTATTTTTGCCTAGCATATGTGGAGATGAGTGATTTTGGCTTGTATCTTGAATATCTGTGGGGCAAGAGCTTCCCAGAGCCTTTATCCTGAAGAGACAACTCTTACACAATGGCTAGTGGCTGGCAAGATGACACAGACAGGGCTATTTGCTGACCATCTAGTGCTGCTGAACGGCAGCCAATTGTGTTGTCCCTGGGTCCTGTCCTTCATCACGGACAGCTGGCTAACGGATGGGAAGTAGCAGGTCCCAGCTGAGCTCGCCATGTTACGATGGGTAACAGTGCCTTCCCTGTAGTCTGGTCTGCCACTGCTGTCATTCCCAAAGGACTCACAAGTTGCTGAGAGGATGGGGTGTGCACGCTGTCACCCAGTAGGGGATCAAGGACAGAGGAGGCCACCACCTCTGCAGAAGAGTCTGCCTAGGGTCTGGCTGGGCTCCATCCTACACTGGGAGGCCTTGTAGCAGTGTCAATGTGGGGCACTGCTTCCATGACCCAAAGAAGGATGAACAGCTGGCCACATCACTCACAGGCTTGGGGCCAACATGAACCTTGTTGGTGGAGGGGCCCAACGTGCCAGGAACATTTCCCTAGAGGTGCACAGTAGGGACCATGAGGGCCCTGGCCTCAGAAACTGATGTGTGACTGGCTTGGTCCAGAGGCTATGGATGGCCAGAGGGGAGATTTGGAGCCTTGGAGTGAGCAGTCCGTGGAGGCACTCACGGGAGTAGTGACAGGCCAAAGAGCAGGGCATGTGCAGGTGACAGCAGCAAGGTATGCAGCCTCAAAGTCACTGACAGTGAGCCCAGGTGCTATTTTTCTTCCTGGCAACACTTTTCTCCAGTGGGGTCCTTGAAAGACATGGGCAACAGTTCTGCACTGAATAATAATAAAGAAACAAGCATGGTGGTGCATACCTGTAATCTCAGCCCTCCAGGAGGCTGAGGCAGGAGGGTCCCAAGCTCCAGCCCAGCCTGGGCAATTTAGAGAGACCCTATCTCCCAATAAAAATAAAATTAAAAATAAATATATAAGGGCTGGGTTGTAGCTCTTCAGTACCACAAAAAAAGCAAGGAATAGAAAAGAAGTAGCCTTCACTCCCATTGCCCTAGCTGGTTTCTAGTTCCTGGACTTTAGCCAGTTAAATTGGCACTGTCCATTGTGGATATTCCCAGGTCAAGCACCTTTGGGCAAGGAGAAACTTGGTGATCAGCAGTGGCATGAAGTCCACCCCATGCGGGCTCTGGGTGGTCTGGAGCTGAGAAGAGAGCCATGCAGGCAGCAGTCATGGCCACCCACTCAGCTCACAGTGCCCATTGTTCCCCCAGGTTTAAAGCTCCTTTTGATGGCACACAACACAAAGACACTCAGAGAGACTGGAGGAGAGCTCCTTGTTACTTCCAGCTCCAGATGAGAACTGGCCACCAGGCAGGGCCATGCAAGGTCTGCACCTGGACTGGGGTTACAGCAAGCCAGTGCTGTCAAGGCAGCAGGTGCATGGCCAGGAGGTGGCTTAGTTGGGTTGCCTGGGCTCCTGGCATGGCTGATTTTTGCAGGCTTAGGGGTGTTGGGCTGTCTTCAGCTGTCAGCTATCTGGTCCCCAGAAATGGTTGGTGCATGGTGGCCTGGAATGTGAGAGCCCTGTGAGGGACGTGGTTGGGGGTGGACTTCATTAACTGCTCAAGGCCAATTCACCACCCTTTAGCCAGGGGCTCAAGGTTATTTAATTAATTAATTAATTAATTTTTCCATTAAGTTTATTGGTACATTTTAGGTATAAAATAGTTACATTCATCATTGGGATCTTGTACCTATATGTGATGTATCTTGGATCTTATTTTTTTTCCCCATTCCCCTGGCCTCCCTTCACCCCCTCCACCCTTCCCTATTTACAAAGACTTTGTTTCCATTTTTTTTCCTTTTCTCTTATTTTTTCTTTTCCTTTCTTTCCTTTCCCCGAGCCTCCCACTTCCCCTACTCTTTTAGACCTTTTCTTCCTATTAGACAATATCAATTATACATTTTAAAAAGTTACAATATCAAGATTTAGAGGACATTACCACAGATTTTACAGAATTTAAAAGGATCTAGAAAGCATATTACAAAATTTTTTTCTGAAATAAATTTGACAACTTCTGTGAAGTACCTTGGAAGACAAATTAATGAAACTGACTCTGGAAGAAATATAAAATTTGAATAGCACCTATTAAAGAAAGTATATTCCTAGCTTGAAAACCTACCAATATGACAACAACAGGC
>NW_004624749.1:1793541-1836541 GCF_000247695.1 Heterocephalus glaber | reverse complement strand
CTGATTTCATTTCTTCCAGGTCTTCTTTTGTTTCCAGTTCAGGGATTTCAGGTGGTTGAATATCAGATTGTTCCATCTCATTTCCCTTTGGGGTTGCCTTAGGTGATCTGGAAGTCTGGTTTTGAGACTTGTTTATGTGTCTTCTCATTTCAACAGATGCAGCTTGCTGTGCCTTTGTTAAGGCAATTTTTGCTCACCCCGTGGTCTTCAATTCTCAGCAAGCCACTGAGCAGCCTTTACTCTGATACTCACCAGTACACTAATTCCTGAGTTAAGAAAGGTAGCCTTCTGGATCCCTGAGCTGACCTGTTGTCTGGGTGGGCATCTGACTGGGTCCTGTGCACACTTGGGATGGTATCTAGGTGTGTCTCTGGCTAGGGTCCCTATGTACCTGTTGTCTGGGAGGGCCTTTCACTGGGGGCTGTGCACCCCAGTTCCTGTTGTGTGAGCAAGCTTCTGGCTAGGGTCTTGTGCACTTACTGATGGTATCGGGGAGAACCTCTGGCTGTTGCTTGTGTGCCTGTGCAGCTCTCTTCCAGGTGGGCCCTTGGCTTAGGCCAGTGTGCCCCAGTCTCTGGGGTCAGGGCAGGGCCCTGGCTGGGATCTGCTTGCAGCCACACTGCTCTGGTCCACACCACTGCTCCCCAACTGGTATAGCTTTATTGCAGAGATTTTCTTCACTTTTCTGGTGGGCCTTAATTTTCATCAAGGAGCCTCAGAGAGGCCCTCTTTCTGTTGTTCACTTCTGCTCTATCTTCTCGAGCTCAGAACAATGTCCTTTATGACCACTGCAACTCTGCATTTTGGATCCAGGTAATGGCTTGGCATAGCCACTGGGGGAGAGGGGGAAGAGGGGTACTGGTGCCCACATGGTTCACCTTCTTGATGCTGGGGGGGTAGCTCTGCTCCTTGGTGCTCTGGGGTGGTGGTATGGTGCCCCAAGAGGCTCACCTCCTCAGTGAGTTTATAGAGGTTTCAGTCCATAATCAGCTGGCTCCAAGGCTGGGATGACAAAAAGGCCTCACAGAGGAGAAACAACATGGCTTGCACAAGGTGGTAAAAGTAACAAGAGCTCAAGGTTATTTTAAAAAAACCAACTAACCCAGGCACAGTGGTGTATGCCTATACTACTGGCTACTTGGGAGACTGAGGCAAGAGGATTCAAGGCCACCTTGGGCAACTTAGGGAGACCCTGTCTCAAAATACAAAAAGGGCTGGGGATATCGTTCAGGGGAAGATCACTTGCCCAACATGCCTGAGGCCCTGGGCTCCCAGGACCTGCTCCCTCTGCCCCCCAGGGGAGAAGCTCTGGTCTACACCAATCTAGGGAACAGTGCCCACCTTACAGTTCTGAGTTCAGGGTGCACATGTGACAAAGCCTTCATGGATGGCAGGAGTTGTTCAACTAGCCTTCCTTCCTACCTCAATTCCACTTATTTGGAGCAGCTGCTCTTTACCTGGCACCATGGTGACTACAGGGAAGCCACACTGGACAGGACCCAGGGCCTTCCTCATGGGTGGGGGTGCTTTAGGGTCTTCCAATCACCTGGTGGTGCTGCTGGGGTCCTGGCCCAGGGATGCTGGGGAGGGTCCAACCTATGACATCAGCACACTGCAGTGGTGGGAGGGATGACAGTCTCTACTCATATATCTCTCAGCTTGGGACAGGAGGTCTCGGGGTCACACTGGGGCTGCCCTCAGGAGTGATGACAGGGGCAGACACCTTGGAAGGTAATTGAGACTTTCATCCCTGCAGCAGGAGTACAGCAGGGCAGCACGGCCCTCATTGCACCAGGCTTCAGGTCACTGGGTGCCTCGGCAGATGGCCAGGCCTGGCCCATGACAGGACACACTGTGGGGAGGAAGGCAAGGTGGCCGCAGGGACCCAGCATCCGAGGACCTGGGAGCTGCGACTTCACAGCTACCTGCAAATTCTCCCTGCTCCTGGTCTAGCTAAGTGAAACTTCCAAACAAGTGGAATATGTTTACTAAATAATAGATTACATGATAGATTCCAAAATTATTGTCTAGATAATACAAATTTAGGGCAATATTTAAAAATTGTAACCCATAGGCATAAAAAAATCCGATCTTCACAAGACTGTGTCTGTTAGAACCATCTCTTGGTATTTCATTCTTTAATCTGTGCCTCTTCCCACAGGGCTTTGGACGTTGGGGTTCCTCTGACTCCCTCCAACTGGCCCTGTTGGAGCCCTGCCATGGCAACTTTGGTTGTCTTTGCAGGAGGTTTTGGTCCTTGAAGATTTTTGGTGCAGGAAAAAAATTAACTGCAGGCTAGTCAGGTGTAAAGGGATGCATATCTGCTTTATAATTTTAATATCTCCTTCATTACACTCACAAATCCAAACACCTAGTTTTTACTTTTAACATTTAATTTCAGCCAACAAATTTTAAAATCTTACATATGTTATCTTACATTTTTAGTAGTCATTTTAAGGATGTCTTTATTTTTTCATAATGAAATACTTTTAAGATTTTAAAACCATACTTATATGTGTAATAGTTTCTATTTTCCTTTTAAGTATTCCAGTTATTTGGCATAAAAATTTCTTGAATATTGAAATAATTGCTATGAATCTAATAAATTAAAAGTAATGTGATGTGTTTTAACCTCTCTCAAGTATTTTAATACTGTTTATAATGCAGGACATTTTAACTTCAAGTCACCAATCCCAATTGATGACATATTTTAAATTAAAAAGAATCTCCTGGGTCAAGTTCTTTTAAACTTGAAAAGACACCAGGAATTAGTTAATTATGTGCAAATTTACATGAAAAACCATCAGTATGAGTTTGGTTAATTCTCAAATAATCCCGTGCTTCATTTGAAAGCTTCCAAGTTTTGGTGATTCAGAGACAGGGGGAAGCAGGCAGGGAGGATAGAGCAGCTGGAAGCTTCAGGGGCCACCAGAGCCTTGTAGGGGAGGTGGGGTGGGGAGCCCCTGTCAGGGGGCCATCAGGGCAGGAGAGGAAGGCAGCTGAGGCTTACAGCTGGCCACTGGTTCCCTCTCAAGGTGCCACACTAGGTTTTAAATGACTATGAAGATGGCCTTAAACTAAACTGGTAGGGGGGTTTAATCATACCTGCCTGGGATCCATCAAAAGAAAACAGTGACAGTCGTGTGCCACATAATGACATTTCAGCCAATGACAGGCTGGAGACTGAAGTGGTCCCATCACATTGTATCATCCTGTGTCATCACAGCCATCCTAGTGCAGCCATCCGGGTGCACTCTGTGCTGTTCACAGTATGACAAAATCACTGAATGATATACTTCTTATCCTGGGTCCCTGTTGTTAATTGACACAGGACTGTACGGTGTGTACCTACAGTGACGTGGAAAGGTGTTCACTATAAAAGGGCCCATGGCGCTTTCTGGAAAGGTGAGTAAGGCAGCCAGAGACCACAGACCCGCACTTCAGGAAGGGGCCGTGACCCTGCCTTGAGGAGGGTTGAGGACCAAGTACAACCAAGAATCTGGTTCTGGCCTTGACCATCAGTGGACATGGAGGATGGGACTGCACAGTGCCAAGTTCTGATAGGCTGAAAATGTTCTCTGACTGCCCACAGGGACTGCCAAGACGAAGTCGTCTGTACATGTGTGTGGTCCTAACACCATGACATCTGGTGTGTTAATGCCTGCACATTTGCTGCCTGATGAAATCCAGAAAGCTCCTTTGGAGGCCTCCCTTGCAGTAGCTTGCTTTAAGGGCACACTTATGTGTCAGTGACTCTTATTTGTCAGCTTGGTTGGGTTATGAGACTACTGGAGCAGGGACTGGATCATGGGGTACTAACCAACCAGTGGCTTAACCCACTGATGTTCACAGCTACAGGTGCTCTCAGGAGGTAGGATCCTGTGGGATGAGGTGGTCACTGGGGCTGCATCTATGGAGGTCAGATCTCTCACTCGTGCCCTTTCTTGTGCTTTGTTTTCTGGCTGCTATGAAGTGAGCAGCTTTGTTTTGACATGCTCTTCCACCATGATGTTCGTACCTTGGAGCCAGCTGACCAGGGACTGAAACCTCTGAAACTGTGAACCAAAATTAAACCTGTCTTTCTTGGAGTTGTGGGTGTTGATTATTTTGTCCCAATGATGGGAAAGGTGATCAATACAACTTATAGGGACAGAGGGAGGTGGCTTTCATGGAAACTCCCACTTCCACTTTGCTTTCTCTAATGTTTCCTCTGGCAACATTAGCATATCCTTTCCTGTCAAATACACCTCACTCTAGAGACAGCTTGATCATTGTGTTTTTCTCCAGATCTCTCACCAGCACAACTAAAATGTAGATGATGATGTTACCAACTAGCCTAGGGTTCTTTTGCTCAATTCATTGTGAATTGTCAAAGTGCAGCTCTGCTAGCAGTCCTGATGTCACCAGGTACAGCTGGATACCTACAGGTGACACAGCCAGCTGCTGGCCACTGCTGCTACTGGCCATCACCATCCAATCCGGGCTTCTACTGGACACTGTAGGTCAACTCTACCAGGTGCTAGTCTCTGCTGCTGGTCTTCGTTGGCTGCTGGTCTCTGGAGCTCTTTGAGCTAACAGCTCTGAATGTTTATTGATTTTTCTTTTGAAACAACTGCTCCATACCACTAAGGATAAGACTCCTAAGTAGATTTACAGAACATTTGGAGCTACCCAATAAATAAATCACTAGCAGGTTTACCAGAATACCAAAGCCAATCTTTATTTTAACAGGACCTGCGCTGTAGCACATGGGGGTCAGTACACAGGAGGGAGCCCCCCAGACCAACCCAAGGAGTGGCTGGAAGTGCTGCTTACATAGCAGCTTCAGGCCTGAGCCAGTTAAGGGTAGGGCTGAAACCAGGGAACCTTCTGGAAGGCTTGCTGTGAGGGTTGGGTGTGCACATAAGGGTCCCAGGTCCCTTCCTAATCTTAGCCAGGCAGCACGGCCCCTCCCCTCTTCAGAGAGGCAACAGTACTGCCTGAAGTGGCAGGAGGTGGGGAGAGGCACTGCAATGGCTGGCTGCACTAATGTTGGAGAGGAGAGTGGCAGCCAGATACCCAGGGAGGACACTGAAGCAAACTGTCCCAGTACTCCGGGAGGGGGCCGAGGGGGAGCAAAGGGAAGTGAGGGGGAGTGACGAGACAGCCACTGGCCAAGCCATGTCCCCCTCCAGCTGGCATGGGAAAATGAGTCTGGCACTTCTTATTTCTCCTCTGTCTCAGTTAGGATGAAGGTTGGTCACAGACACCGAATAGCTCAGGGATAGAAGGCTGAGAGGTGCAAATTGTAAACAGCTATTTGACAGCCAGAAGTCAGTCCCAAGATCAATCTATTTTGTCTCTAGTCAAGGGGTATAAGGAGCCGACTTGAAGAGTTTAACCCAGACCTCCACAGTTCGAGGGACACGGGGATTGTTCTCAGATCCAAGCTTGAAAAATCCAGAGCATGAATGACAGGTTGGCGGCCTGCTCTGATGTGGAAGCCCTCGTGGGCCACGGTGCAGGGAGCCAGAAATGTTTCCCACCCACCCACAGAGAGTGCCAGGTGGTCCAAGGTGGCTTTACCTCCTAGGGGAGGAAGGACCAAAGGAGGGGCAGGCAGGGATGCCAGCTGTTCAGAGGCTGAGGCAGGATGCAGAAGGGAGCCACTTTCTCCCTCCTATGGGAGGGATCCGCAGGCCACAGGTGTGCCACAAGCACCTGATGGCAGGGGATGGGCGTGGGGAGCACTATGGACTCAGGACAGCACCTGTCTGGGAAAGGCAGCTGCTCACCTCTGCAGGTGTCAGATCACACCAGCGGACCCATCAAAGGAAAGGTTTCCTGTAGTCACGCCTCCCCTGCTTCCCCATTTCCACACCAAAGGGTCCGCAATTGCTTTGACAGTGAGAAGCGGCATAAGTAAGAAAGAGGTAAGCAGCTCGCTGCTGTCTTGCAGATCTTGAATGCCCCAAGGGCTAAAAGCCTGGAGCCCAACCGTCGGGCAGGCGCATCCGAAAGGGGCGAGCCTCGTGGGCGGTCCTTAGGTCCTGGGGCTTGGCCTCGAAGGGGATTGTGAGGTCCTGCCCGCTTCCTCTGCCTCCTGAGCCCTGGCTCGGGAGACAAGTAGTTTTTCTCTGCCGGGCACCCTGCCTTGCTGTGCTGCTCCACCAGAGGGCTAAAAGCAGTGGGTCTGCCCCATCGTGGATAGAAACCTCTAAAACCAGAGTCAAAACCAACCTTTTCTCATAATTATCCCGGGTATTTTGTTGTAGTGATGGACAGCTGGCTGACATGCCTACCATGCTGCCTCTTCAGGGCTGAAGCAGACCGGGCTGGGTAAGGGGGTGAAGTGGGAAAGAGAAGAGAATGCAACGTGGGATCCAGTCATTGTCACCTAAGAATGACCAGTCGCCCGCGCTTTTCTCCAGGATAAGAGCTAGTTTTGGAGGGGTAGGGCTTAGTTGGGAAAAGTAAAAGACAGGGTTCTTCCTGCCCTGACCTTGAATGCCACACAGAGTGGCCCCCCCAGTCCTGGATGGCACCCCAGTGTCCCTCCTTACAGTAGCTGTCCAAGAGAAAAATCACACAGTCTGTAATGCCAGCACTGCGGGAGGCTGAGGCAGGAGGATTGCACCTTCAAGTGCATCCTGGCAACTTAGCGACTTGGCAAGATTCTGTCTCAAAAAAGTTGGTGTGGGGGGGATGTAGTTTAGGGTGAAAAAAGTCACAGGGCTGAAGTGGCTGCATACCTCCATTTAAATGTGCTAGTGGCCATGTTAGAAAAAGTGAAATGGAACAGGTGGAATTAATTTTGACAATGCATTGTATTTAACCCAGTAATATCTAATGCATTGCCATCTAAACATATAATTAATTTAAAACCCATCGAGATTGTTGTTAGCAAGTCTTTGAAATCCCAAGTGCAGTGTGCACTTAAAGTGGAGCTCTATTCAGACCGGCCTCACTTAAGAGCTTGGGTGTTCAGGAATGGTTTTGTCTTCCAAATGTTAGAAAATGCAGCCAGGTCTGCAACCCCAGCAGAGGATGCTGTGGAGGGGCAGCAGCACCTTTACTTCCCTCGGTAGCTGTCCCACCCCCAACCCCACCCAGGGCTGGGGCAGAGGCTCTGGAGGAAAAGGGAAAAATCACTACCACAGGCCAGTGCCCCAGCAAGCCATGCCCTCATGTCTCATGCAACACTTCTGTGCTGGTGACCCCGAACTTACTTCCTGGAGCCTCTAAGGACTAACTTCCCATGGTTGGTAATCTCTGCTTTACTTCTTGTTCCTATTTTATTTCATTGCTTTTTCTTTTTTGTGTGTGTGTGGTACCAGGGATCGAACTCAGGACTTTGTGCTTTCGAGACAGGCATGGTGCCACTGAGCTAAATCCCTGACCCTCTATTTTGTTTTGAGACAGGGTCTCACTATGTAGTTCAGGCTGGCCTTGAACTCATGATGTAGCCCAGGTTGGGCTTGAACTCACAGTGATCCTCCTGCCTCAGCCTCCTGAATGCTGGGATCACAGGTGTGTGCAACCACTCCTGACTACCATTTGTCCCTTTTTCAGTCTTGCCGTCCTATCAACCACTGCAGGGAGGTTCCTGAATGAGCACCCTCTCTGGAACCCCTGCCATGGTTTCTGTTTTCCAGTCCCAATCCTGGCTGCTTCAGTTAGCTTGGGTGGGTTTCAGGTCCCGGCTGGGCTCACTGTGCCCACCTGGCCACTCTGCACTCCAGGGGGTTCCCAGGGCTTCGTCCCTGGCCTATGGATTCTCCACCTCCCACAGGAGAAAGTGTGGGTTTCTGACTCACAGCACCCAGCCTGAGGCTTGGCCCTTGGCCTGCAGCAGCCAGTGATGCCCGAGGGCCAGGACTCCTGGGTTCAGGTACTGGACATCCTGTGCTGCACTGGCCCTCATGCTCAAAGGTCTGTTCTGTACATTGGGGAGCAGCCTCCCATCTGGGCTTCCCATCTGTGGCTTCACACCAAGGCCTGGACTCCCAGCTGTCTGCCCTGAAGGACACTTTTGGAAATGTGCCTTTATCTTCCAGATAAGGAAATAGAAAAATGAAGAAGCAACTTGCCTGGGGCCACTCAGAAACTTGGAAAAGCCACAGGAAATCCCAGGTCTCTTCCTTCCTCTCCAAATCACTTTGTTTGTTTGTTTGTTTTATGTTTTCTGAGACAAGGTCACACTATGTAGCCCAGACTGGGCTCAAACTTGTGACCCTCTTTCCCTAGCCTCCCAAGTGCTGGGATTCTAGGTGTGTGTGCCACCCTGCCCCGACCAAAGCATTTAATAACAAAACAAACAAAAAACCTCAGCACTTTATATTGAGATCATTGTAAACTCACAGGCAATTAAAATAGCACAGAGTGTGTGCATTTTCCTAGTTCCATCCATAATAACTTCCGGAAACACTGCATACAGCTCAGTATCCCAGCCAGGGTACTGATGTTGATACAGTCTATTGATTTTGTTTGGAATTCCTCAATTTTAATCATACGCATTTGTGTTTGTGTGAGCGTGTGGATATGAATGTGTGCATATTTGGTTTTGGTGCAGCTTAACTAAAACATTAGCTTTTCATTTTATGAGTAGGGTTGAAGCAAGAATATTACATAAATGGAACCACACAGTATATGACATTTTGATTTTTAAATACAGCATAATTGTCTGGAGACTTATCCAGCTCATTGTGTTTATCAATAGTCTGCTCTTTTTATTACTGAGCAGTATTCTCAAGTGTGGATACTCCAGTTTATTTAGCTATTTGCCTATCAAAGGACACCTGGGCTATTTCAGTTTGGAGCTATTACAAATAAAGCTCCTATAAACATTTGTGTGCAGGTTTTTGTGTGAATAAAGTTTTCATTTCTCTGGATAAGAAGTCATAGGAGTGCAACCACTGGGTGGCTACATATTTAGTTCTGCAGAACAGCTATGGCATTTGACATTCCTGTTCAGTGTTTTGCAACCTTGCCAGCATTTGGTGGCTCATTGTTTTTGTTTTAGCCATTCTGATAGGTGGGAAATGTCTTTGTAGTCTTAGTTGCCTTTCCCTGTTGGGAAATGAAGTTAAACATTTTTGCCATGGCTGTTGGCCATTTTTATCTTTTTCCATTCAGATCCTTCGTCCATTTTTTTCAGGAATTTTTACTTTTTATTGTGAGTCAGGGTTGCTAAGTCACTTAGTTGCATGTTGGGCTCAAACTTGCAGTCCTCCTGCCTCAGCCTCTTATTTTGTCTATTTTCTCACAGAACTTTTGTGTTTTCATTATTGAGTTGCAAGAGTTCTTTACATATTCCAAATATAATTCTCTCATCAGGCAAATGACTTGCAAGTACTTTTCCCCACATTGCAGATTGTCATTTTTTTTCCTGAACATCGAACTCAGGACCCTTTGCCTGTGAGGCAGGTGCGGTGCCCCTGAGCTAAATCCCCAGCCTTGCAGAGTGTCATTTTGATACTGGAACACCAGGGTGTGTCTCACAGTTTCAAAGAATGAAACCACCGATGGAGGAGGCGAGTTCACAAGCAAGGAAGTTTATTAAGAAAGCAAGCACAGGCAAAAGGAAAAGCTCCCACTGTGGGAAGGGACCCAGAAAAATGGTTATTGGTGAGGCTTCTTTGGGTGGCTTTATAGGACCAGCAAAGGAAATGTTTTCTCTTTCTGGCTCTCTATTAGGGTGGAGGACTCCCTGTCCTATGGGGAAATGATAATCTTCCAAGGCCCAGTAATGAAAGTGATCACGCACTGTCTCTGCTCCCACTGGCCAGTCCCTGGCTTGGGTGGCTGAAGACATCCATTACTTGTTTGTTTCACAATGCCTTTTCCCACAAGTTAGGACTTCCATCCATGCCCACTCCTTTGTGCCAGAGTACCTTGTTTATCTTGACTCTGTTTCCTAGGCCTGTGTCCTAACTGCCTGTGCTCAGTCTATCTCCTGTCTCAACTTCACTTTCTTGATGGTGTCCTTGAAGCATAAGTTTTTAATCTTGATGAGGTCTAGTTTATTTTTTTCTTTTGTTGCGGTTCTTTTGATGTCAGATCTAAGACACCATTGCCTAATCCAAGGTCATAAACATACTTTCTTCTAAGACTTAGGTAGTTTTAGCTCTTACATTTGAGTCTTTGATCCATTTTGAGTTAATTTTTTTGTTTGTTTTTTGGAGCAAGCTCTTGCTATGTAGTTCATGCTGGTCTTGAATCCACTATGTAGCCCAGGCTGCCCTCCAACTCATGGTTATCTTCCTGTCTCAGTCTGCCAAGTGCTGGGATCACAGATGTGTGCCATTAGGCCTGGCTATATTGAGTTAATTTTTATATCTGGTGTGAGTAGGGGTCCAACTTCATTCTTTGGCATGTGGATATCCATTGTCCCAGCACCATTTGCCAAAAAGACAATTTTTCCTCCATTTAATTGTCTTTATACCTTTGCTAAAAAAAAAATCAGTTAACTGTAAATGTAAGAGTATAGTTCTGAACCCTTAATTCTGTTGCACTGAGCAATGTCTAAACTTTTGCTAGTAGCACATCGTATCAGTTACTATAGCTTTGTACTGTGTTCTGAAATTGGGAAGTGTGAGTCCTTTGACTTTATCCATTTTAAAGATTGTTTTAGCTGCTCTGAGTCATTCACATTTCCATTTGACTTTTAGGGTCAGCTTATAAACTTCTCAAAAGATAGCCATTGGGATTTTGGTGGAGATTGAATTAACCTATAGATGAATTTGAAAAATGTTGTCTTCTTAGTATCAACCCATAAATATAGATGTCTTTCATCTATTTTGGGTTCTTTAAGTTTCTTTCAGTGATTTTGTGTCAGTGTACCATTTTGTTGAATTTATTTCTAAGTATTTTAGTTTTCTGATGCTAGTATGAAGAATTGTTTCTTCATTATATTTTCAGATTGTTCATTGCTAATGTATAGCTAGCAATTATTTCTAAGGAGCCTTTGATTAATATCTGGTTTCCATTGCAAACTGAGTTAAGAAAATACCTTTCAACATTTTAAACTGCCTTTAATAAACACATTTTCCTACTAAAGATGTTAATGATCTCAAATAAAGTTACTTTGAGTCTTTATTTATTTATTTTTTGGTACAGGGTCTCACTGTGTAGTTCAGGCTGGTCTTGAACTCACTATGTAGCCTAGGCTGGCCTCAAACTTGCAGTAATCCTCCTGCCTCAGCTTCCTGAGTGCTGAGATTACAGGCATGCATAACTAGCGCCCAGCGATTTTGAGTCTTTTAAGTGAGTCTCCATATCTAATAAGGTGAATTTGAAATTTGATAACTTTTCATCTTTTTAAATGTTCCCACATTGTTTATGAACTTAGATTTCAGCCTGCGTGTGTGCACATGTGCCTGCCTGCCTGTGTGTGTAACTCAGTGTGTGAGTGTATGTGTGAGCTGTGCAGGTTGTCATTTCCAAAAGGAAATTTGACTGCCCTGGATTTGTACTTTTTTGGCATGAAAGAATTTACAGCAACATCAGTGAAGTTGTTATATGAAGTTATAGCTCTAGCAGGTCACCACTGACAAAGAAAGAGTTCCCTTGTGTAAACCTGGGCTCTTCTAAGAAACACCGGATTCTGTGCAGTGAAGGTAAAGCAGAGTGGACCAGGGTCAGATGCCAGGACAGGGACCATGCGATGGGCTCGGGGATCAGCTCAGAGGTGAGGCTGCAGCCGTGGTGGCCGGGATGCGTGTCCTCTTAGCACTTGCTCGGCTTCTCTCCTCCCCAGTTTGTCTCTTCTGCTGTCTACGAGCTTTTCAGATGCAGAGACCATTTCTTACCCATCCTGCCCTCCAGTGGCCATGGTCAGCCTGGCACAGAGCAGGTGCCCAGCAGCTGTCTGTCACAGAGTAACCGAGACTGGGCCTAGCTCTTGACTCAGTGGTTATTTCCTCCTTAGGTTCCAAACTCTCCTCACTCTGTGCCTTCACATTTAAGTAACCTTGAACAGCAAGGCTCGGGGCCTCCTCAGGGACATGGGCTCTAGGCGGGGCGGGAGAGGCAAGTGTCACCTGAACCCTGCCTCACACGCCCTCTTGTGGAACCCTGATGGGTAAAGGAGGAAATGTCCACATGAGGGCTGGGGTCCTCCGGGGGAGGTGCTCTGAGAACATCAGCTACTGCAGTCACCCTGAGCCAGGCTGGGTGTCACCCAGCAGCAGAGCATGTGCTCAGCATGTGTGAGGTCCTGGGTTCAATCCTTAGCACCCCCAAAGTTATTACTGAGCCTAATAAGAAGAATAACCATCTCCACATGCACTATGAAGCCGAATCCAAAATGACAATTATTAATGAATTCTCAGGGGATTCAAAGTACACAGATTCCTGAGAAAGACCCAGGACCCACACAGGCTCTGGTGAACTCACCACAGTGTTGCCCTCTCAGCGTAGCTAGTGCAGGCACAGGGAGCTGCCACTTCCTGTTTTACCACCTCCCAAGAGCTCCTGGGGCTGCCTGAGTGTTATAGCCTCAGCTGTTACCTGGGAACCCACGCTGGCAGTGGGCAGTCCCAACCCCCTGCTGTGCAGTTGCTTCTGTGGCCCACCTTCCCCTTCCCTGGCCCCTTCTCTAGGCCTTGCGGGCTATCTTTGTGTGCCCATGGGTCCACAGAGAGGTAAACTGAAGTACAGAGAGAAGTTACAGACTCAAGCTTGCTAGTGGTAGTCCTCCCTGGAGTGTCTCCTCCTGGGGTCCAGCAGCAGAACTTCCTGGGCAAAGGAGGCTGAAGGGAGCATCAACACCCCATGCAGGGACTGAGAGGTGCCACGAGTGTTTCCGGAAACCTGGCACAGACAAGACAGCATGGGATTAGGAAGCACGTGGGATTTCAACCATGTGTGGACACCTGTCATTCTGCTCTAAAGCCCTGTGACCCAGGTCCTCCTGTGCCTGCCCTCAGCACCCCCGGAGTCACCAGCCTGAGCTCCAGTCCTGCTCAGGCGCAGGCTTGTTCATCCAGGGCCCAGGAGGCTGTGGGCACCTGGGGTGACCAAGCATGAAGAGTTGGGGACATGAGTGTCCAGACAGAAGCCCTTCTGTCCTGTAACAGGGAATGGCAGAGGGGCCCAAGGTACACAGTTCCTTTCCTTCTGCACTGACCCAACCTGCTATGTGTGCCAAGGTCTCCCTGCCTCAGTTTCTCCTTGAGGCAGTAGGCAAAGCTCTGAGGACTGGCAGCACCCTTGTGTCACCCTGTGACGGGCATGAGTAGCTTTCTCCGGTAGCATCCCCAAAGCCCTGGCTGGGGTCTGCCTCCTACCTGAGACCTGCCGACCCTTTCTCACACAAGTGGAATCACCCACGTCCTCGTGGCACTCTTGGGAACTGGGCTCACCTGGATTTACTCTGATTTCAGCATCAGTTCCTGCCAAAAGAGTCTTAACAGTATTTGGGAGGCTGAGACAGGAAGATTACAAGTTTGAACTCAGCCTGGGGAACTTAGTAAAACCCTGTCTCAAAATAAAATTTTAAAAGGGGCTGCAGATGTAGCTCAGCACTTGCCTAACATGCACAAGGCCCCAGGTTGAATCCCCAATAAGGGGCGGGCTGAGGGTGCAATTTAAGTCTGAAGGAGAAACAGCTCCATAATCTTAATGGTGACAGGACTGTGTCCTCTCATTGCTGGGGTCCTGGTCAGCTCTGCTGATACAAGTCAGGAATGGTGACACTTCAGAGGCTTTCCCATCTCCAGCAGACACATGCACACATGTACCTTGGCATCTTGGCATAACCCTGTGTCTTTGTCATCTGCGCCTCCTGGATGACAAAGGATGCTCCAGGATGTCATCTGATGCTCCAGGACCCGGAGCTTGACAGCAGGCTTCACTTCTCATGGTTCTGGAGGCCGGGAGTCCCAGGCCAAGGTGATGCTCCTGGCTTCCAGAAGGTCACCTTCTTGCTGTCTCCGGGGTGACAGGGAGAGAGAGAGAGCTCTTTGGTGTCCTTTGCTTTTCTTATAAGGCACCACCCTGTTAGGTTAGTCCCCCACCACTATGACCTTATTAAACTTTAAGTAGCTCCTAAAAACCCTACCTCCAAATACAGTCCCCTTGAGGGTTAGAGCCGTGAATTTGGGGGCATGGGCATGAGTCAGTCCAGAGCTCCCTCCTTGACCTACCTTGCTCTTGCTACCTGACATTTCTAATCCTTCTCACAACTACACCTTCACCAACTTCACCAAACGTCATGGAGCAGATGGGATCAGAGCCAGTTCTTGGGTCCAGAGACAGAAAAGAGAGGGGACCCAGAGGAAATATTGGCAGAGGCAGGACTTATTGGGGATTTCTGTTTGTAACAGAAGGGAGCATCAGCTCTAACAAAGGGCAGGCCAGGCCAGTGTGCCCCCAAAGGAAAGGGGTAGCTAGCTAATATAGGAAAGGTTCCTGCTTCAAGTTCCTATCTGGCTCTTCCATGCAAATAAGGGTTTCAAGGGTGCACAGAGCGCTTGTCCTGATTGGTCAGTCCTGAGCCAATGGCAGGCAGCTCACTGGTCAGCCTTGACTACAGTGAACAGCAGGTTTCGGGAGGCTGAGATTCCCTGCTCTTGTCCTAGTTGTGTGGGATGCATTTGTAGCTGCTGTAGTTTTAACTCCAGGTTTGAATGTGAGCCCTTTTATGTCCTTGTTTGATTGCTGTCTAGTTTTTACTGAGCTTTGCTTCACTTCATATTCCTAATCGGAGGTTAGTGACAGATTCTGGGTCAGGAAAAAGGGGCCAACAGCCAGTCCATGGAGGCATTTTCTAGTCCTGTTGCTGGTACTGGAGGTTAGAATGTTATTTTCAAATTTTAACATGTTTTTCCATCTTTTAAAGCTGGTTCCCTGGTTACTGTTCCAAAGACCTCTGGCTGTACTGGATGAAACTGCGGACCAAACCTGCAGGCAGCTTGGTTAGCACAAGGCATCAGGGTACAGCTGGCAGGATCCTGCTTCCGACCCCACAGTGTCCAGTGTCCCCAGTACTCAGCACACCCCATGGCCTCTGGAGGTGCCGTGGGATGTCTCAGTCTATGTTTCCCCTAAAAGTGAACTGTGGGAGGAGCAGGATCCTGGGAGCCCAGGGGGAAAGAGTGGGGTGCAGAGCAGGAGGAGTGGGAACCTAGTAAGACCTACCCCCTCCAGCTGGAGGCCTTGGGGTTTCTTTTGAGGAGCTGGGACACCTGCAGCAAGAGGTGCAGGACAGCACTGTGCAACTGTGGGTGAATCTGGGAGGCCTGGGGCCCTGGGCTGAGTTCCTGTGCAGTGGACCTGGCTGGGGTTTCTTGGGAACAGGACAGGCCTTGAAGAGCAGGGGAGGGAAGAAAAGGTAGGAACGTGAAGCTGTCATGCAAGTTTTCCCTTCTCCCCCTGCAGTCTCTTCACTGTAACCATGCCTGCTACAACCCCGACTTTTCCTAAGGTGCCGGAGCTTGGTTTCTGGATGTTGCACCCAAACAGTTCTTCTTGAAGTGGAGACAAACTCCAGCTCCCTGGGCTGCCACTCGAGCAGCTTCTGCCCACGGGGAACCTGGATGTCAAGACTCCAGATTCTCTGAGGGGTTGTTGGTGTTGGAGACATGGCTGACTGGACCCAAGATATGATGGCCAGGCCCAGCTGGCTGCAAGATGAAAGCAACCAACTCAGTACTTCTTACTCTAAAAACAGGTTTTATTTGTGTGTGGCCACTCAGTAAATATTGAACAGTGACCATCCCAGACAGCCGCCAGGTACAAAAAGAGCAATGAATGGTGGCTTTTAGGGCTATCAGGACAACTAGAAAATGACAGTAAATGATAGCAAAGCCAGAGTTTTCTCTTTGGTGACTTCTATACCCCCAAACAATGAAAAAAAGTTGATACAAAACAGTAAGCTCCACCATCAGTAATTATTACCCTTTCACATAATAATTTATTTCATTTCCAAGTGATAGCAGGTACAAGCAGTTTCCAGGAGTGCCCCCTCACCTGTTGGGTCAGGAGACCTGGCCCCGAGGCCCACCAGACCCCTGCCCAGGTAGTGAAATGCCAGAGAGCACAGCTTTCCTTGGAGAAACATTTCCTTTTAAACCAAGCACCTTCATTTGGCATTTCTGTGTGTGCTGTGCCAGACTCTTCTTGGAGAATAGCTCCAAGATGCAAATACCTTTCCAGGTAGAGGTTCTGGCAGCCCTGGGAGGGCCTGGCCCCACCCAGAGGGTACCAAGGGGAGCAGGTGACCTGGCAGATCCCTGGGAGGTGGTCCTGTCCCACCCCTGAGATGATAGGGTAGTTGTCACTTCCCTTGTGCCTCTGGCAGGGGGCCAGAGGAGAATCCATGGATGTGACTCCCCCCTCCTTCAGGGAGAGTCCTTCTGAGGGATAAGGCAGCTTCTAGTCCTTAGGAGGTGAGTCATGGTGGCCTGGAGCAGGCGCACTAGGCCAGGAAGTTCTCTGAGGGTTTGGCTTGGGGATCGGCAGGCTATGCCTCCCACCCACATCCCCAGGTCTTATTATACAATGATTTTAGAGCCAATTGCTTATTTTCCCCACAAATTTCTCCTCTCAGTTGGTTCTAAGTCAATTTTTCCTTGGCTTCCAATGCTGTGGGTGGAGAGAAGGGAGGGAAAATGGAGCCCTTGTCCCCAGGGCAGGAGAGGAGACAGGTCTGGACCAGGTTCTAGGGCAGAGGCCTGAAAGGAACAGGCCTATGCAAGGAGGCTTATTTGAGAGACTGCAAGGGGCCTTTCTGATTTTAAGAAAGTAAGACTGAATATCCCCAAATATATGGAGGGCTCACTGCTGTGGCAGAATCCCCAACAGGTATGATGGCAGTGGGGCTGGGATTCTCAGCCGTGAGGGCTTCCAAATTAATTTTCTAGAGGAGCTGGGTTCATGGTCAGATCATGGTCCGCTTCCTCGTATTATTGTGGGTGAAAGTGTCCAGGGAAATGTGCCAGAGGGCTCTTGTTGTTCATCCTGAAGGACAGACTGTTAACACCATGCACGCTTTGGTAGTTCATCCGTTTATCATCCATGTGGCAAGTGTTGAACCCGGGCTTTCCGGGAGCATTTCTCACTGGGCACGGCCAGATGCTTCAGTGGTAATAGATGCTGAAGGCATGCAGAATGTAGAGCAGGGTGGTGATGAAGGCAAAGAACTAGAAGAAGATGAGAGCATCAGAAAGGGGCAACTCCAGTGCCCCCAACTCCCAAGGACCTCTGTGTCCCAGGAGGCCATGGTCCTGACCCTGCCTCAGTGTCCCCTGCCTGGACTGAGGGTGCAACCACTGGTCAGTTACTCCATCCTCTGGGGAACCCTACCTCCCCAGTGTCCCCAGGGTCATCTTGTCTTGGGACCCTGGACCACATGGTCTCCATCTCCACCTGCGCACGGGTCCACCTGCACCCTTCCAGGCAGCACACCTGGGCTCTGACTCCCTCGGTACACTGTCGGCCCAGGACTGCCTTGAGGACCTGCTTGTGGTGGTCTCCAGCCCCTCTCAAGCTCTCAGTGGTCCAGACTAGGAGTCTGGACATTTCCTCCTAAGCTCCTCATCTCCTCTGATACCCATGCCAGAAACTCACTGTCCCACCAACACCCCCCACTGTAGCCAGAGGCACCTGGAAGTCCAGACTTCACTGCTCCCAGACACTCACTTCTCCCCCGTTTCAGCCACACCACCCCTCAGTAGGACATCTGTGGCCTCACTTCACCCTCTTCTGCCTACTGTGCCCCCCTCTAAGCTGCACCAGAGAGAAAAACATCATCACGTTCAAAGCCACGCTTAACACTCACCATGGCATTCTCCTCCCTCAGAACAGTGGCCATGACCTCCAGGACACCTCCCAGTCCCCTGGCCACGCAGCCTCCCCTGCCCTGCTGTCGACACACACACTATTCTCACTCCCCACTCATTCACTCAGCATCTCTCTTCTCAGCTCCTGCTGTGCTTCAAGAGTTGCATGGGTGTGGACAAGACATTAAAAAATTACATTTCAGCAGCAGCAAACAAGCAAGGTAAATAAGGGTCAGACAGTGGATGAGGTGGAGAGAAGGCCAAGGAGAGTGAGGAGGGAAGGGAAGAGGGCTGACAGGGACTCCTCAGACGGAAGGCAACACTCCAGAGGCCGTGATCCTGGGGCACGGCCATCCCAGCCAAGGCTCGAAGGGTGCAGGTCTGAGTATGCAGAGGACTCAAGGAGGCCAGTGTGACTGGGGCAGCCTCCTCAGGCCAGTATGTGTGTGGGGTTGGGGTACGTGGCACAGAGGAAGCTAAAGTGGCCTGATGAGGTGAGGAGAGGAGAGGCTGACAGGCTGGAAGGCAGCTGGGGTGTCCTGTGGCCTCCTCAGAGCCTCCCAGGGCTTGCCTGGTGCCCTGTCTCACTCTGGGGACAGTGCCACAGGATGCCTCCCTTCCTTCCACAATGCAGGGCGTAGGCAAGGCTCAGCCTGTCACAGTGAGCCCCCTGCCACACGAGGGCGCCATTCCACAGCGGGAGATACCAGGAAGGCCCCGAGGGACTGAGCCCTGGGGATCCCGCGATCCCCAGGTCACGATGCCACCCCTATGGAATTCTGTCACTGAAACAAAGGACACGGGGGCCGTTCTGTCAGGCAGAGGAACTCGGTCTCCACTCCACAGCACCAGGACAGAGTGGTGTGTGCCAGTTTGTGTTTGGGGAAAAGTAAATTCTGAAGACTGTGGAGGATGTAAGAGGGAGCAGGACTTGGACGAGAGAAGGCAAGACGTGGCACTTGAGCCCGGGCACGTGTACACACACACACACACACACACACACACACACACACACACGCACGCACTGTTCACATCTTCTCCTTCCCCCATGCTCCTGCAGCTTTGAGGCTCAGGATCATCTGAGCTGCATGGGTAGAATTAACCCTCATGTAGTCAGGGCCCTCAGTGATGGCAGTCACATCCCTGGGGGCAGCTGGACACTCACCGAGGCTGCAGTGTTGATGTAGTAGTTTTTCAGGTTTGCAGACTCGGACATGATGGTTTCGTGAGCTTGTAGGACAGCGGCACTCATGTACAGGATGCCTGTGGTCCCGTGGTACAGGCTGTCCTGGAGATGCAAGCAGAGGCCAGGGCCCTGTCACTGGGGTGAGCACTGTCCTCTCTCACTGCCCAGCAGGAGAGAGTGAGAAAAAGAGGCAAGCCCAGACCCAAACTCCTGCTTTTACTTATGAAGCAAACAATAGTGGATTGATAAATAATCATGTCAGTCAGGCATGATAGTGCTCGCCTGTCACCCCAGCACTCTGGGAGGCTGAGGCAGGAGTATTACAAGCTTGAGCCCAGCCTGGGCAACTTGGGAACTTAGTTCCTTTAGTGAGACCCTGTGTCATTAAAAAAAAAAGGGGGTGGTAGTGGCTGGGGATGTAGCTCAGTGTAAAGGCTGGGGGTTCAATCTCCCCCACACAAAACGAATACCAGCTAGTATTAATTGGATGCTTATTCTGTGCCAAGCACAGTGCAAAGACATTTTCTCATTTAACCTTGTCAACTACAAGGTAGGTTCTACTGTACTTACTATTGGTTTCCTTTTCAAGGAATGGAAGCTTACAGTTAAGGCCAGTGACTAAATGGTTAAGCCAGGACCTGAACCCAGGCCTGAGGAACTCCAGGCCCACATGCTTAACCATTAGCATTATGGAAACTTGCTGCGTGCAGGGGAACTGTCCTAACCATACACATATCTTGTTTAATTTTCACAGCTAACCTCATGGAACTGTGTCCCTGACATCTTGATTGCCAATCTGTTTGGATTAGGAGACTCCTGAAGTTGTGATTGGACAATGGGGGTGCTGTACTGACTGTGAGGAGGTGGGGCACAGTGGAAGAGGTGAGTCATAAGAGAGGGGGGTGCTTTGGAGGTGCTTTTATCTCTTGCTGGGGCTCTTCCCTCATGGTCTGCTCTGGATCGCCATGAAGGGAAAAGCTTTGCTCCATCACACAGTCCGCCATGATGTTTCTGTCTTGGGCCCAGCTGACCATGGACTGAACCAAAATTAAGGCTCTCTTCTAAGTTGTGGGTTTTTGTCTAAGTGATGGGAAAGCTGACCAATATAGTTAGCTTTTATTGTTCTCAATTTATGATGAGGAAATGTAGACTCAGTTAACACTCAAGTTAACAACATGATGTGACAACAGTAAGAAAATTAATGATGTTATATTAAACAAAGGCATCACCTTTCAAGACTGTTTACTGGCTGTAATGGGAATGTATATAAATTTTCCATAAAATTCATGTGGCATATGGAAGAGTGGGCCCATCATAGTGATTGTGACAAGTCCTTAAACTAGAGTGATTTTCTTTGCTACTAACGTTTTCTTCAGTGTTGCTCCAATTATTTGTTTTTCCATGAATAAAATTTAGGAACAACACATCAGAATATTCTGTCTTGCTTTTGAGAGATGGAGTCTTACCATGTTGCCTAGCCTGGCTCTGAACTCCTGGGTTCAAGCAATCCTCCTGCCTCAGCCTCCCAAGTAGCTGGGACTACAAGTACATGACACAACACCACACCTGGCTCCAGAATATACTAAAATCAAAAGACTTCATCTCACAGGGGTGAAGCCCTGGGAGGGTCTCTGGTTTTCTCTCCCCACACAGATGGGCCTGTTGTCCTTCAATACCTAGAGATCAGTCTAGGAGGAGTCACCCCTCTGGTTCTTACCAGCACTCTCCAGGACTCAAATCTTTTGTAAAATCCAAGCAAGTAAGACAAAAAGAACATCAGTGAGATGAGGAAGGAGGTCAGGGAGACGTACATCACCCATCCCTGCAGCAACGGGGTTGCTACCTGTGTGGCAGCTACCAGGACCCAGACCCAGAACCCGAATACCTGTAAGAGAAAAGCACAAAAGAAGAGGTTAATTTGCTTGTTTGGGGCATGTTTCTCTTTGCAAAGTGTCCCTTTTTTCCTCTGTTCTGGTTAAAAGCTCAAATAAAATTAGGAGGAACTAAGAGGGCAATGGGGAAGGAAGGCTGCTCACTGAGTCAGCCCAGGTCGTGCTTGAAAACTCGAGGAGTTTGCACAAAGGTTGCAAAAGGAAGGTTTCTGAGCCAAGTCCTGCTGTGTCATCTTAGCCTAGGCAGTGTTGGTATGGATAGTTTTTAAAAACAATCTGAATAAGTTGCCAATGTTTAAAACAGAATTTTTTACATAAAAAAAATCCAGATTTTTGGTATTTCTAGAGAAATCCATGGTTCTGAACACAATGTACCCATTTTCCAGGCCTGGGTAGGCTGGCTGAGTTGTGACTATCTCTCTGAAAAGGAGCTGCAGTCCTCAGTGGACCACATCCCCCTCCTCGTCAACCCCATGCCATCCTGAAGCAGACTCCCTGTTGGTCACTCACACTGTGGAAGAGTCCTCTCCTTCCCTGCTCCCCTCACCACTGAGTGACTGCTTGTCCCTGTAGGCACTTGGTTTGGAGGCCCTAGGTCACACATAAGCTGATGCTCTGGGGCTAGTTACCAGTTGGGCACTATGGTTCCTGTTTAATCACCTTTCAACTCTGTTCAGTGATTTTTTATACCCATGGTGGAGAAACCAAACCTTTCCCCCATTCTTTCTGGGTTCTGCCTTGGCTTTTAGGTTGGGCTTGTCCCTCTGTTGGTAAGGTCTGGGGTGGAACCTAATAGTAGTACCAGATGGTATCCAGTTAGAGGATTGGAGGGAGAAGGTCCACATGAACACTATGTGGTTTTGTTTTGGTCTATCTCCAACTTTCTGAGCTCTTGGCCTTGCCAGAGCCTTCACTGCAGCTTCCTCAGTTCTCTCTTTAAATCTGTGATTTTCCAGCACCACCTTGGCTGGTGATTTTGAGAACTCAACTCCACTCATTTCTCACACACATCTGCTGACTGGGTATCTCTCCTTGGAAATCCCTCTGCAGAGAATGACTCTGAACTTGCATGGCCCTGAGAATGTCTCATTAAATTTTGCATGCTAGGTGCCTCCTTTGCTTCACCCCAGGCCTGGACCTGCCCCTCAGTCTCTTCAAACTGTACAAGAGCTGAACTCATGTGCCACTTCCAAATTCCTTCAGAACCCATCCTCCTCCACCCCTGCTTAGAATGACTCATCAATGAGAGAGTTATAGGATTGAACATGGAGGTACATACGGTTCTGAAGATAAAAATAATGTTCTATTTGTTACACTTCAAAGATGGTAAAGAGATTTATCTTTTATAAGGCAATCAAAGAATTTTGAAAAAGAAGAAGAGCCTGTTTTCTGTGAGACCACTAGAGATTTGTCATGATGGTGGGGAGCAGGAGATGGGTGGGGCCCAAAGATGACTCCTGAATTTGTGGTCTGGAGGAATCACATTACCAGATTTTAAAACTTTCTATAAAGCTACAGTAATCCAAAGTGTTGCAAGTGCAGGTGATTCATACTTCTGCACATTTCTCAAGAGACAGGCTATCCTCTTGACAGCTTAGCTCCTTTACTAGTTCTGTTGTCTTTCCACGTGAATTTTTTAATGAGCTTGTCAATACACAATATCTTTCTACTGGAATTTTTACTATGTTAAATCTGTAGACCAATTTGTGGAGAATTGACGTCTTCGCTCTGCTTAGTCTTTGAATATGGTATATCTCTTCAATTATGAAGATGTGCTTTGATATTGCTTATCAGTGTTTTGTAAGTTTTTAGCATATGTGGTTGTACACATTTTGTTATATTTATAAATATTTCATCTGGAGGGAACTACTTGTAATAGTGTTGTTTAAAAAATCATTTCCCAATTCTTTGTTGCTAGTAGATAGCAATCTAATTAATTTTAATGTATTGACATTGTGTTCTGCAATATGTTAAATTTACTTATTAGTTGGGGGTTCTGTTGTAGCTTGGTAGGCTTTTGGGGGGATAATGTATCTCATTTGATTCTAACAGCAATTGCTAATGAGACAAAGTATATTTGTATATATTTGGTGACCATTTATATATCCTCTTCTGTAAATTTTTAATTGTTTCTTTTGGTCATGTATTTTTACAGGTTTGTCTTTTTCTTATTGATTCATAGGAATACTTTCCAAGAGTTTGAATATCATTGATTATTATATATGTTTCAGATATATTCTGCTAGCATGTGTCTCACATATTTTATGGTAGCTTTTGACAAAATAAGTCCTTGATTTTAATGTAGTTGAATATATCAATATTTTTCCTTATAGTTCATGCTTTTTATCAAGTTTAAAAAATTCTTTCCTGCCTTGGGTGACAAAGATATTCTTGCATCTCAGATTTTCCTTCTGGGATCATTTTCTTTTTCTCTGAAATACCTCTTAGTGGTGGTTTCTTCAGGTAAAAGGTAAAAAGTAGGTTGGTAGCAGTCAATCTGATTTGTTGGAATATATTATTAATTTTTCCCTGAAAATTATTTTCTCTCAGCACTTCCAAGATATATTCTTACCATGGTCTACATTTTTCCATATTATTCCATTGCCTTTTGGCTTCCATTGTTGCAATTGAGAGGTCAGCTGTCAGGTGAACTGTTGCTGCTTTGTAAGAATCTGTTCTTGGCATCTGGTCATTTTTCAGAGTATTCTCTCTGTCTTTGGTGTTCTACAGTTTATGCACTAGTAATGCTGCATGTTGAGATGTGGATACCTTTTTACTACTCCTGCTTGGTATTTATTTTATATTCAATACCTGAAAATTCTATTACCTTGGTCATAGTAGTTTGATTCTGTAGTTTGTGGCTTCCATTAATTTTCATTCCTCTTCACTTGTTCCCTCCTATGTTTGGTGAATTCTGATTGGAAGCACATATCTGTGGTGATAGCTCAGTTCTGAATGATACTATTAGAGAACTTCTGGACCAAACAACTCTGCTGACTTCTGTCTAGTTCAGCTGTACTATGTTCAGGCTCTTCTTTTCATAATATATTCCTGGCTTTCTAGACTCAGAGTTTTTAGTTTACAACTAACCAGTATGTAGAGACAGTTATGTCACCCTACTCCTTATGAGACTTCTACTGCTATTGTCTTGAGGAAGATGAGCATTTATGCATGTTTTGGAGAATTCATGGGCTCTAAGGACAAAAGAGAAAGAGGAGGTAAGAAGCCAGAACAGAGTAAGAATTTTACAACAAAGTAGAGACTCCTAGGCAAGAAGCACAAATACAGCCCTAATGGGACCAGGAAACACATCCAGAATCCTGGATACCTCTCATAGCACCAGTTCTGGGAGCACATTTCCTCAAGCCTTAACAATCAACCTCCAAATGAATTTGGAAGTCCTAGGCCAGGTCTGGGACTTCCTGAGAGTGAGTGAGGCCAGCCTGTCCTGAGTAGGGCTGCTGAGGATGGGAGCATGCCCTCTGACATCCACTGCACTGGGCTTTTCCATGTTGATCCCTTTGACAGGGGCTGCTGATGCTGACACTGCAGAGAGGTGCCAGGGCTCTGCTTAGAGAACCCCACCAAGTATCCTCCTCACCAAGATATGGGAAGTGCACATGACTGACACCTAAGCAATGCCAGCTGTTAGTGGGAATGCCATTTAGGACTTGTAAAACTAGTGACTGCACAAGGATTTGTAAAATTTTAGATTCATATGCAACCTCTGAGGTCTATGTCATTCACCATTATATTTCTGGTGCCCAG
The DNA here is from genome assembly GCF_000247695.1 of Heterocephalus glaber. The sequence continues at coordinate 1,811,933 of NW_004624749.1, read as the reverse complement.
CACAGGGCCTGGAAAAAGAAGCCCAGGGGATGAGGAATGTTAAAGAGTATTCTTTTAAATGAATCCATGATAACATCAGCACTATCTCATATTCACCAGGTTCTTCACAGTTTATAAAATGCACTCATTCAAACTGACTGACTTAGTCCAGTCACAATTTTAATTCCCTTAGAAAGACCAGAGAAATGCCACTTGATCCTTTCTGCTATGTACTGCCAGCCCCCTGTGTCAGGCTTGGGGTCAGCCAGGGTGCCTCAGTTCTCTGTCCCTGTAGTACTTGAAGAGGAATTCCTATCCCCTTCCTGCCATCACAGGATGTCTTGTCCAGATGCTGCCACATGTACATTATTTATTTTTCTGAATTTAAACTTCAGCACAATCTGTGATGAAGGGGCTGGGGCCTGAGAGTGCTGGGATCTTGTTCCCACCCTATGCTCTTACACAGCCAATTTTGCAATTGATTCAAATTGCATGGGACTCTTTTGAAATGGCTCTACTGCTGCATAGTCAAAGTTATGCAGAGGGATGTTATATACTTTTTATTTCTGCACCTGTCTACTTTCTAAACAATAGGAGAGACTAGGGCCATGGACTAATTCCAGGACAATTAAAACCCAGAAGAACGTATTATCTCATTTTGACCTCAAGTAGTCTAGGTTGAGAACTTTGAGTATTTATTTACACTTTAAAAGAACCTCATATTTGGCTTTACCAATTTTCCTGGCAGGCTAGGGTCTCTTCCATTTTAATTCTCACTTTGTATTTCCCAAGAGCAGGAGATATTTTTAGATGATTTGGGCTGGCCCTCAAAATGGAAGACTATTTTATTATAATTAGACATTTAGATCAAGGGTATCTCAAGTACAACCTTGGCAGGATTTTTTTTGGGGGGGGGCAGGATCTTTTTCTTGTGAACAAATACACACCATGTATGTATGCATACATTGTTCAAAAAGCTAGAGTGAAATGTGAAAGAACATTTTAAAGTAGGACCACTTATTCACGGAGAGCAGCTCCCTCAGGTTTAGAGATCTAGTTAAAGAACTAGAATATAAGAGCTGGGGAGAAATGGCTGTTTTCAGGTCTGGGGCAGGGAGGCTGAGCATGGGCACATTACTATGTTGGGTAGTAAGAAATCTTCCAAAGGCTCCTGGGGTCGGACAAAAGGACATAGTAGGCTCCTGCTGGCCAAAGATAGGACAATTTGAGCTTTAAAAAGGAATAATAGCTACAATGGATTAGAATGCATCAGCTAATCTGAAATTCAGGAGTTTGAGGTGATACTTTAAAAAAAAAACTTTCATCCCTTTTGGAATGTTTTGAAAACTGCTTAATAAAGAAAAAGAATCAAAGAAAAATACTGCATGAAAGTAAGGAACTTCTAAAATATGTGGGGGTTCAGTCCCCAGTACAACAAACAAAACAAAAACACATGGATGCCTGAGAATTACCCTCAGGGCAGCGCTCTGAGTCCTGGGAATTCCGGGACCCTCAGGGGACTTTGAGAAAACCCCAAGCCTGGGTTGTGTCCCAGAGATTCTGACTGACCCGATGTGGACAGCTGCCCAGATGGTGCAGTCTGAGTGGAAAGTACTGATTCAGTTTCTCTGCTTCTGCTTTTATCTACCCTGTCCACACACCCTATGGCATCTTCCTTTTAAGCTTGACCCCAGCTTTGTCTGCTGGGCAGGTTATCTGCCTTCCCTATGCCTCTTTGTCCATCAAACAGAAGAGGGAGTCTCCTGGCTCCTCTCTCATCCAGCTCTTCTGAGAATTTGATGAGTCTCTGCCTGGCACTTGGCTAACAATCGTTGGCAGCTGTGAACATTTGAAATGGGCAGAGGACAGGAGGAATGATCCATGAGGAAGACCGAAGGAGGGAATGTCCAAGACCCATCTTCTTCTTTTTTTTTTTAAAACTGTGTATCCTTTTATTGGTACATTTTAGGTGTACCATATAATGACATTCATCACTGGAAATTTGCACCTTTACTTACTCTGTTGGTTCTTATTTTTTCCCCCTTCCCCTTCCCCTTTAACCCCTCCATCCCTCCCTATTTACAGAGATTCTGTTTCCTTTTTTTCATTATCTCATATTCCATTACCTTCTTTCCTATCCCCTACCCCTCCCACTTCCCCTTCCCCTTTGCCCCTTTTACCTTTTACCCCCTATTTTACCTTTTAGTCCTTATTTACACTTTCAGTTTCTCACACTAGAGAAACTATTCGGTATTTACATATGTGTCCTATTTATTTCACTTAAGAGTATCACCTCAATGTGCATCCATTTAGCTATAAATGTCTCTAATTTCTCTTTTTTATGGCTGAGTAGCACTCCATTTTATTAAAAAACCACATTTTTTTGATCCAGTCTCCAGTTGATGGGCACTTGGGTTGTTTCCAAGTTTTAGCTATTACAAACTGTGCTGCTATGAACATGGGTGCACATATATCACTGTGCTATGATTCTTTTAATTCTTTTGGGAAGATACTCACCAAGGAAATAGCTGGGTCAAATGGGACTTCCAGTCCTACTTCCTTGAGGTATCTCCATACTGATTTCCACAGTGGTTGCACCAGTCTACACTCCCACCAGCATTTGTTATTGGTTGATTTCATGATGGCAGCCATTCTTTCTGGGGCGAGGTGGAATCTCAGTGTTGTTTTCCTTTGTATCTCTCGAATAACCAGTAATGTTGAACATTTTCTCATGTTTATTTGCTATTTCTACTTCTTTGTCTGAGAAATGTTTGTTCATTTCAGACGCCCATTTTTGCATTGGGTCTTTAAATTTGGGAGGTCTGATTTTTTTAAGCTCTTTATAGAACTTTATTTATAGTTCTTTATTTTTTTAAGTTCTTTACATAGTTCTTTAAGTAGACCTTTGTCTGAGGGACTGCTGGTGAAAATTTTTTCCCACATGTGGGTTGTCTCTTCACACTGCTGGTGGTTTCTTTTGCTGTGCAGAAGCTTTTTAGAAAGAACAGATCCCACTTGTTGATTGTTTGTGCTAGTTTACAGACAACTTAGGTTTTGTTCATAAAATCTTTTCCTACACCAATGTCTTCAAGAGTTCTACCTAACTTCTGTTCCATCAGGTTCAGTGTTTCTGTTTCAATATTTAGATCTTTAATCCATTTCGATTTTAGTTTAGTGCATGGTGAGAGATATAGAAGATCCATTTTCTTTAGGGATGGGAAGTTCACTTCCAGAAGGAGGGAATGGGAGACCCATCAGCTGGATAGGTGAGACACACACCCTTCTGATGAGTTGATGAAAGCCTTGCTGTCCAAGAAAAATAAACCCATACACATGCATAATTTTCACCTACAAATTTGGGGGTTTACCTCACCCTCAGTATCCATCCATAGCCCTTTATTAAGCCCACTCCCAATCCAGGTTAAATAATTACTGACTGCTCCATTGTTTCAGCAATACTCATGGAAACATTAAATCAGCACATACTGTTCAGCCCAATAATACCACTTTTTGGAATTTGTCCTACAAATGCTGCTCAAGAACAAGGTGAAGAATGTGGAATGTTGCTTATTGTATCCTGTTGATTACAGATAGGAAATGACCCAAGTGTTCGTTCACCCACGCATGGCTAGTTAAATCAATATATCTGCACAGTGGAATTCGCAGCCTTCAGAAAGAACAAGAAAACTCTTTATATCCTCTATGGAACAAGTCCGGAGACCAGCATGCCCCATGTGCTATGGTTTATGTAGAAAAAGGAGAAATGTGTATGTGTGCATTTGTGCCTATGTGTGTTTGTTGGGGATGAGACCCAATAACCCAGTGTCTTGGCTTTGAGGTGAAATGCTTAGCTTGGGGACAAAATTTTCAATGTGGGACCATGTTCGTGTTCAAGCTGATCCAAAGGAAATAGAATTGTAAATTTAAAAAGAAAAAAGAAGGAAACTAGGCTGGGTGATGGAGGCTTGCAAAGAATCTTGAATGGGAAGAGATAAGCAGAGAATCGCCTTCAGGGAGGAGGGCTGCCCACTGGGGCACAGTGGCTGGCGGGGCATGGGCAGGTGAGGGGCAGGTGAAGGACTGGAGAGGGGTTGGTGAAAGGCAGGTGAGGGGCTGGTGAGGGGCTGGGGTGGAGTGACCCTCACATACTGAGAGGTTCTGAAAAGGACACTATCTAAGCGATGATGCCAGAAAGGGCGAGGCAGGTAGGAGGAAGTGGTGTGGGTTCAGGGTGAGGCAGACAAGAAGCTGAGCCCTAGGAGGAACACAGGGTAGGGCACCAGGGGCAGGTTTTTCTGCATAGCTGGATGGTGTTTTCATGTGGCAGGTCTTGCTCCCTGCCAGCACCACATTCCCTTTCTTATTGCTTGTCTTTATTTTCATGACAGCTTTGCGTCTCCTTCCTTCCCCTGGTACTCAAGTGACCAAAAATGCACAGAAACTTCAGGATGGGAGGAAAAGGCCCAGTCAAGATGGGAAAGGCCCAGGAAGTCAGCAGTACAAGGGAGCCCAGGCTCCTGGATCCTCGGGGACTGGCAGAAATGGGCTCCACAAAGGACTGACGTGGCCATTGCCCACAGTGGGAACCACAGTGCCCCGGCCTGCCTGCGACGTTGTGATGAAGAAAACTGTTGCCCCTCGTATCAGGCATCTACAACACACGCTGATGAAGTTCGGGGTCTCTTGGCCATTGTACACCTCCCCTCCTTTGTTAAATTCCCATCCTGACCACTTGTAAGTGCCCATCCAGTAGCATCAAGCACATTCTGCAGCAGCCATCGCCACCACCCAGCAAGAACTCTGCTCCCCAGGAACTCTCTGCCCCTCTCCCAGCTCTGGCAACTCCTTCTCCTCTCTGTCTCTATGAATTTGACTAGGATAGGGACCTCACCTAAATGGAGTCAGGCGGACTTGTACTTCTGCAGCTGGCTGATCTCACTTAGCAAAATGTTTCTCCGTGTACTACCACCCATGTGGTAGCATGTGCCAGAATTTCCTTTTAAAAGGCATAATAATGTTCCATTGCATATATACATATAATATGTATTACACATTGTTCCCTAATTTACAATGGTGCAAAAGCATTCAATAGAAACTGTAGTTACAGTGTTGCACTTTGATCTCTTCCCAGGCTAGTGTAATGCAGCTAGCGATGACATTGCTAACTTTATTGCACTACTGTGGCTCATTTTTTCTAGCGGTCATTTCAGTAAGCACTTCATAAAAAAACAATTATTGGGTTGATGGGAATATTTCCGGTCCAGTATTCATTGATGATATCCCCTCCACCTGTAAACTCCTTTTGCAGGATTTTCTCCCTCAGAGCCGAAGCCCTGTGATCCAGAGGGAACATCAGCTACTCTGAGCAAGCTGCGCTGCTCAGTTAGGAGAGGTAATAAGGGTAGGTGAGGCACATGCTGGCAGTTTCGACCAACAGGAGTTTCGACTAGAGTGGGTTCATCAGGACACAGCCCCATCATAAGTCAGGAGATGTCTGTGTTACATTCCCGTGACTCACTCATCATCTGGGGACACCTGGGGTGCTTCTGCCTTTCAGCTATTATGAATACTGCCGCTATGAACACAGAGTGCAAATACTTCTGTAATGCTCACACCTAAAAGGGAAAAACAAGACAAGACCCAGCCTGGGCCTGAGCTTTTGCCACAATCGACAGTTCCCTTGCAGAATGCCAGAGAGATAGCTCCTCCATTGGGTTCACCTTGTCCCTGCCTCAGTGGCCCACATGGGGAGCCCTCAGGAGTTTGACTGTCCAATGAAAACACTCAACTCCGGGGAGATGTTGATGGCTCACAGCAAAATCACATGGCAAGAATTATTTTCTAACCCTATGAGTTTAAATTAATTGTAAAAATATGTTAACACTGAAGAAATTTTTCACTATGCCAGGTTACTTCCCATAGTCCTTATGCATACACATTTTTATAAAGTTGTACATCATGTCACACATACAATTTGTATTCTGGTTTTTAGGTTTTCCTATGTGGCTTAGCAAGACAGCTGGTTCTTGGTATCTGCTATTGCTTTGTCCTATAAAGTCCTGTGAACACTGAATTAGTGGACACTGAAACATTGCTCCTAGGCAAAACACAAGGCTAGGCTTCTTCGAGCCTCTGGGCACAATTTTCTGTTTGCCAGTGTGTAGAGATTACTTAGATAAGATAAGCATCTTATCTAACGTGCACTGCTGATTTCTTAACTGAACTGCAGGCTCAACAGCCTGAACAAAGCTTGTCTAACACAGCCGTTGTTTTCAAGGCACAGGTCAGCCTTCTTGTGATTAGGGAACTAGACAGTGCTTATGCTCAGCAAAATCACCCACAAAAATTTGAACAGTGTGGCACTAAACAGAAGGTGACCAAGCCGCATGGTCACAGCCTGAGAGCTGAGACAAGAGGACAGTGTTGGCCCTTTCCACCTTGGCTGGGACAGTGCATGTCGGGCAACATTGTGCTCACTCCCTAGTGACTGTGAAAGGGGTTACAAATGCATTTTAGCAAGTATGTGAATCTGCAAGTACAGAATACAGGAGCTGTGAGGATCTGCTGTACTTTCAATGCCCAAATCACATTCCCTCTGGGATAAAACCTCTTCTCCTCAGTGGGGCCCAGTGTCGCTGTGTGGGGTATCCAGCTTTTCACTGTACAGATGAGGCTGCTGCAAACCACTTGTTACTCAGATGTTCTTCTTTTGCAAGCCTCCTGGTGGCACACATGGACAGGGAGGGAGTGGAGGGGTGATGTCCCAACATCTGTTAGGCTCGGCACATCCTATCTGGCCGTGGACACATATGTGACCAAATTCTGACCAAGCAGATGTGAAGGGAAGCTGCTGGGGGGCTCTCAGGAATGGAGACCCAGGGCATGGTGGTCCCCTTCCATGCTCTGGCCATTACTGTGGAGACAGGGGGACCCTGGGGCCATGGGAATGGAGGAGGAGACAGATGGAGATCTGGGTCCCCAATGATGCAATGGCCTGATGCAGAATCACCCACAAAGACCCTGGCGTCCCAGGATGTGAGTTAGTCTGTTTCTCTCCTGTTAAAGCTGGTTTTAGCCACCAACAGTCCTTTTTGCAGTTGAAGACCAGCTGAGACACAGGGCTGGCCTTGTCACCATACCTGTCACTCCCTTTTAGATCACTCACTGGTTGCCATGACTCACAGGGTCAAACCTGGACCACAGCACCCAGGCTGGCATACACAGTTCCAGGCTGTGATGAAAATATCTTTCTTCCTGTGCATGGCAGTCAGGGCATGTAGGCCCTTGCTCCAGCCAAGTGTCTCTGCTGTCCCCTCCCTGCCCTGCCAGGCCTGGACAGCTCTGCTCCTTCACAACAAGGACCCTGTGGGTAAGGACCCATTCCAGCATAGGCCATCAGCCGGGACTGGGACCTGAGGGTCACCCACAGGAGGGTCACAAAAATGAGAGGAGCCCTGGAGCATCATGTCTGCAGCAAGTGGACCTCAAAGCAGTCCCTTGTCCCAGATGACAGGGTGGGGAACATGGACCGGCTAGGGGAGCTGGCTTCCCCCAGAGAGGTCTCCCTTCCCAGCAGGCCTCCTGTGGGCAGCTCAGAGAACTCCATCCCCACAAAAGGTTGGCGCCTGTCCCCTTGTGGCACTTCCCACAGGGGAGTGAGTGCCTTTGAGAGGCCATGGGACCTCCCATAAGGCCTGAATCCAGGACCCCATGAGGAATCCAAACAACTAACATGATAGAGAAGCTCCACCCTCTGTTATTCAACCTAGGACCCTTCCAAACCCTTAGTCACTGTGTCCTGACTCATGGAGGGACAGTTTTCTCTTTTTGGCTTTAAGGTTAGAAGGAAATTTCCACAGAGAGCTCCCCTGAGGGCCGTGTATTATCTTGTCCACTCCAGGAACAGTAGTGCTGGCTGCAGGTCTGTCGGTAATCTCTCCTCAAGGAACAAGTCCTGTAAGGGCCCTATAAGCACTCTCAGAATGGGCTGGCCGCCTGCACAGGACGCAGGGTGATGGCATGGGCCCCAAGTAGGGCCCGCCTTGGCCTTGTCCTTTGTCCTTCCTTCCTCCCCTCTCCAGAGGCTTCCTGGCCCAGGACCACACCCTCTCATTCAGCAGGTCACTTACTGACCTGAGTTTTATGGACTAAACAACAGAGAATTAGATCTGTCTAAAGTCCAAAGGGCTTTTCCTTCTTGACTCTGAGAGAAAAACAATTAAATCACTAAGCGCAATCTTTTAAAAAATTTGTTTTCCATTTATGGACTTTAGAAAAGTTAGAACAGAAAAGCTGTGAAGCAGCAGGGTACATGTGTCCCCTCCTCCCAGAGGCCTCAGGGATCACTTCTCCGCTTCCCTGCCTCCCACCCCAGCCTCCTCCCTCTCATGTTTCCTCCTGGATCCTGTCACACTGATTAACTTCATGTCCCTTCACATGTCTCCAGGAAGTCACCAGAGGAGCCTGGACGTGGGCTCAGTGGAGGTCCCCACATGCTCCTCTTCCCCGGGGACCCAGAAACATTTGTGATAGTGACCATGTTCCTTGCTGCCATTAGGCACTGCCTGAAGTAGTCCTCTGGCATCCCCAATATCACCAGACCGATATCGCCTCCTCCAAGAGCTACCCTTGACTACCATGCCCCAGTGCCTCTCTTGGTGGCTTCCCTGGGGTCACTCCCCTTTCAGTCTCTCTCCGCTGCCTCCTGCCTGGACCCTAAGGTCCTGGAGGCAGAACTGTGCCCTGAGGTCTCTGTGTTCCTGGACACTGGCAGAATCTGGTAGAATGTGACAGATCCAATGACCAATGTGAGAAATGCGGTGAAGGCAAGTTGCTGGGCCCACCACTCACTCCTGGGTCTGACTCCCACCCAGGGGACACACCTGACACATTCCAGGCCTGCCACTGTGGTCCACTGAGGGCTGGCAATGGAGATCAGTGCTCACTTTATCCCCACCCACTTCCTGTGGCCAGACCCTAAAAATTCTCCGGTAGAAGCACCTTCCCTCAAGGCTGTGAGACTCTGAGGAGGATGTCTCTGCCTCCTGCCCATCCTCCCCACACATCACCCCAGGCACCCTGGCCGAAAATGTGCAGTCAAAGAGATCAATGTTCAGAGAGATTCAGGCCCCCAGCACCACTTGAGCAGACAGATGGGTGGGGACTGGGGGCTGTGGAGAGTGTGAGACAGAACCGAAAAGCTCAGAGAGTCCGGCTGAGACAAGGTGCAGAAGACCTGGAGGCCCAGGTCCATAGCAGCTGGCTCCTCAGGCTGGGAGCCCCCTAGACGGCACTCAGGAGCCTGCTGTGTCTTCCAGGAACAGTTACAGCCTGGAGGAAGGAAGTGGGGCTCAGGACGCTGAGCTGTGGACCGTGGGTTATGAGGTGGGCTTGCTCCCCTGGGTCAGGGCCATGTAGGTCCCAAGCAGATGCCATAATGGCCAAGGAAGACCCGATGGGCAACAACATCTGAGGGCTGGACTGGCAGGGACAAGAGGAGGGAAGGGAGGCTTTGGAGAGGGGTAGGGCCGGGAGCTGGAAGGGCAAAGGCCAGGGACCTCAGATCCCTCCCTGCCCTGGCCTGCTTCCTGCTACTCACCAACATGGACAGTGCTCCAGAAACCCAGCCTGACTCCCACAGATTGGCCCCACCTGGGGGAAAGGTCTCTGGGATTGGAGCAGAGAAGCAAGGTGCACTGCTTATCGGAGACACTCCTCGGCCCCTTGGGTTCCGCTGTGCAGAGCATGAGGCTCCTCCCTGTTCCTGGTCACTGCCTTGAAGTGCATCATGTACCTGAAACTGTGCTGGCAGACTGGCCTTCCACAGCGTGCTGCTTTTCCTCAGAGTGGCCACTGGTTTGGGGAAGGTGGTAGGCACATGGTTGGCAAGAACAGCCTGGAAGATGAGACCTGGGCAGAGGGACAAGCAGTGCCATGCAGGACTGGGCTGGTTGGTTTCCAGTGTCTCTTTACTCCCAAGCCCCTTATCACAGTGTGGATCTTAAATGTCCCCCCAAAGCTCATATGTTGAAGGCCTGGTCCCTGGCTGATGGCACCAATAGGAGGTGGTAGCAACTTCAGGAGGTGAGGCCAAGCTAGAGGCAGCAAGTCTTCAAGGGTGTGGCCTTCAAGGGGGTGTTTTTGATTTTTTTTTTTTTTTTTTTTTTTGGTACTGGGGATCGAACTCAAGAACTTGTGCTTGCGAGGCAGGCAGCAGAACCACTGAGCTAAATCCCTGGCACTGATAGTTTGTTTTTTGAGACAGGGTCTCACTATGTATTTCAGGAGGGAGTTAAATTCATTATGGAGCCCAGGCTGGTCTCAAACTCAGTGATCCTCCTGCCTCAGCCCTGCAAGTGCTAGGATTATAGGCATGTGCCACCATGTCCCCCTCTGAAGGGGATATTTGGACTCTATCATCTTCCTCTTTTTCCCTTCCTGGCTTTCATGATGTGAGCAGCTTTGCTTCAACATGGATGCCCGCCATTATTCACTGCTGCACCAAAGTGACAAGGCCAAGTGAGCACGGACTGAAACCTCTGAAGCCATGGGCCAATAAGCCCTTCCTTCTTTTAAGCTGCTTGTCTCAGCCTCAGATATTTTGTCACAGCAGTGGAAAGCTGACCAACACAACCACTCTTATCATCTTCCCTGTGACATGGCTCTCTCAGCAGCTGGATCCTTGCCAGGTCCTGGTGGTGGGAGTGGAGTGAGAAGAGGCGAGGGTTTCCTGGTCTTGTTAATATCTCCAGCAGTGGCAGCAGGTAGCCCCAACCCCAGGTCCCTGTGCCCCTTCTCTGAGGTGGCCTCTGTTTTATGGCCCAGCCATCCTCAGCTATGCAAGCATGGCCAAGGCTTCCTTTCAGATTAGCAACCTTTTGTTCCCCGACTCTGAGGGTTGACAGTGACCACTTCTCATGATTATTATTCTCTAGGTCACTTTGACACATCTGCTCTACTCTTTTTGCTTTGATGGAGGATGAACAATTCCCTGGGTCAAATCCCTCTGTATGGTTTGCTTCCCCCTGCACCTAACAGCAGGAGAAACCCTGCCTGTCTCCTTGGCTGTTGTTGAAACCATTAGACATCGCACTGCCCAAGGCAAGGGTCACCACTCTCTTGTTCCTCTTTACATCTCCATGAACAGGTGCTCAGTTAATGTTGGCTGAATAAATCCACGGGATTTAGGGGGGGCAGAGTCTCTCTCTTCCCTGTACCCCAAATTTATGCATTAGTTAACTTCCAGACCACTGTTTCTGGAGCACGTGCTCATCCTGTGCTGCCACTTCCTGTCACTGTTCTTATTCGAACACTATGGTGGCTTAGGAGACCATTGTTTCTCTTTATTGCCACTCCTGGCATTGTTGAAACCAAGGCTCAGAGTGGTTAGGTAACCTGCCCAGGGTCTCACGGCAGTTGAGAAGCAGAGGCAAGCTTTAGAGTACATCCTAATTGACTCCATCTTATTGACCCTGAATATACTGGGGTCTCCCAGAGTAGTGCTGGGCCTGGTGCTGGGAACCCCCAGCCCCAGCTGCTCCCTCTCTCTGCAACATTCCTTCCCTCCCCTGTTCACTCTTTCTTGTCTTGTGTCCTCTGGGGGACATCCTTGGACGCTGTTCCCATGGGACTCTGGGTGCCCTGGCACAGAGGTGGCTCCCACATCTGGTCGGACAGAGGGGCAGGGTGCTGTCCCATGCTGGGGAGAGGCTGAGTGGTGGTGGTGGGGTCAGCAGGAAGGCCCAGAAGTAGCCGAGAGAGGCAGCAGGAGAGATGATGAGACAATAGCTGGTGAACAGAGGTGACTGTCCCCTTGGCCCAGAAACAGGAAGACAGAAAAGGGAGCAGAGGACAGCACAGGAAAGGACATATAATTTTCAGAAAGCTCAGCTTCTATGGACTGGTCATAAGGAAGGTGTCATGGTTTATATCTAGATGGCCGGAAAAGTCTCATGCACCCATGGGTGGGGCTTTTCAGAGGTGACTGGATCATGCCTTGCTGGTGGTGTTCACTAATGGACGAATTTATAGCTGAATGTGATGATGGGAGGTGAAGCCTGGTTGGAAGAGGTGGTCACTAGGGGCGTGGCCTGGAAGGGTCTATCTCCCTCCTTCTCCCTTGATCTCTTTCAGCTTCCTGTCTGCAGTGCCAGGAACAGTTCTCCACTGCCATACCACCCTGCCTTGGAGCCAGCTGACTGTGGACTAAAACCTACAAATTGTGAGCCAAAATAAATCTCTCCATCTTTAAATTGTAGGTGTTGGGTATTGTGTCCCAGCCATGAGAAAGTGACTAAGACAGAAGGGGACGCCACTGCCTGAGATGGGCCCTGGGTCCTCCCCCAGCTCCTACCCCTAGTCCCGGCTTCAGGAAGCTCCTAACAGGCCCATAAATATGAAAAAAAGAGGAGGAGCGGGTTGACATTAAGGTGAAACCAAGGATTTGGGGTGAAACATAAGGATAGATTTCCCAGGTCAGAGGAGCCCAGAATGAGCTTCTCAGGGCTTCTGAGTATTTCCTTCTGACTGGTGTGTGGGCGAGGCAAGACGCTGGAAGGAAAACATCCAATATCAAAGAGTGTTCCAACCCTCGCTTCTTTTAAACTAGCTGAGTCGCTAGAAGATTTCTTAGCTCTTTCTTTTTAATTAGACAAAAATCTAATTAACTGTAAAAGTTAAAAGATCTGACTTTCTTGGACTCTCAGTCACAAAGCATTCCTTCTGTGACAGACACCTGTGGGGGCTCTTGGCTTCCACCTCTTAGCTTGTATAAAAAGCTTAGGCGTTAGCTGGGTGTGGTGGCGGACACCGGTCATCTCAGCATTCTGAGTCCAGCCTGGACTTAGCAACATTCTGAGACCCTGTCTCAAAATATAAAAAACAAAAAATGTCTGAGGGTATAATCTTGGTTTCAATCCCACTATCTCCCCCTCCCTCCAAAAAAGTTGGGAGTCAACTGGTACCACACGTGTCATCGAGCGACGGGTCATTGGCCATCCAGATGCTGGCTGTTAGGAATGAGGCAGGCCTGGTGCTCACACCCGCAGCCCAGCGCTGGCTCCACTCTTGGTACACAGAGGAGAGAGGGAATAAATGGAGGTCTGTTCTTGTCTTAAAAGTCATTGATTCAAAAGTTCCTCACACTTGGGAGATTATGTTTTCAAATTACTATTTTCAAATGAGAAGTCCAAATTCAACAGAACATAGACTAGAACATGAATGGTAGTATTAAAATCTCATGCCTTGCTGGCAGGAATATAAAATTCAAAAATTATTTTCCAGTCACCCTGCAAGATAGCTTATTAATGTCTTAATAAAAACCAAGCAGAGAGTTATTATTCCACCAGCAGTCATACCCAGGCATTTCCTCCAGAGAACTGAAAATTCCATCCACAAAGAAGCCCATTGGTGGGTGCCTATGGTGGCTTTATGTGGAATGACCAGGAACTGGAGATATGGGGACTGTTTCTCAACAGTGATGGGTTAGACAGACCTCACTCGGCAGTAAGTGGGATTGAGCTATTGGCATGGGTGACATCATGGATGGGAGTCACAAGCATCATCCTGAGTGGAGAAGGCCTGTCACAAAAGCTCACATATATAGGTGTCCACTGACTCATAACGTTCTCAAAATAACAAAATAGTAGTGACAGGAGTGGTGGTTCCCAGTTTGCAACTTCCTAGGAATCTATAATTACTGCAGAATAAAGAGTTTAAAAAATATGAATTTTACTGTCAAAAACCTGAAAATGAAGCATCTTAGAAAAAGATCAGTAAGAGCAGGCTGCAGGGGAGGGCAGGTGAGTGGAGAAACCACAGGACCCCTTGGAGTAGGAGTCTTTTTTTTTGTACTGAAGATCAAACTCACCACCTTGAGCTTGCAAGGCAGGTGAGGTGCCACTGAGCTAAATCCCAGGCCTCTGATTGTTTTTGTTTTTTCAGTGTGGGGGATTAAACTCAGTGAGTGCTGAGCTCAGTGCTTTTGATTATTTTACTGTAAGACAGGGTCTCCCTAAGTTACCCACAGTGTCCTTGAACTTGCAATCCTCCTGCTTCTGCCTCCCAAATAGCTGGGATTAGAGGTGTGCATCCCCATGCCCATCCTGTTTTGGCCCTGTGTCACATGGGAAAGTCCTCAGCACAGGCCTTCTGTCTGGTGGTTTATAAACAGTGGCTCAGGTAGGTGGTAGGTGGCTGCAGGCACTGCAGTGTGAAGTCCACCCCCACAACACCCACTCTTGGTGACTGGATTTCATTTTCTCTGTTTCCCTTAGCTGGCCTAAACTCCCAGTTTTGCAATCCATTCTCTGAACTCTTGTCCTTAGAAAAACATATACCTGTCTCTGGTGCCTTTGGCCCCAAGACTAAGAATCAGCCAGCCCCTAGGACCCTGGGCTCTCCTGCTGTCCTGGTGACATTCGAAGGCCACCAGGGCTGGAGCAAGGGACTGTGTGAGGCTGATTCCTCACTTCCTTTCTCTGCCCAGTGTGTCTTCTGTTCAGTGGGGTCAGAACTGCCACCCACTTTCACTTTCTCTCTTGCTTTCCTACTCACCTCCCTGTTCCTCACCCCAGATCTGAGAAACACTCGCTTCTGGATTCTGTGCCACAAATGCACATTTAAGGTGAGAACAGCATACACAGGAGAAGTCCATTTAATAGATAGTCATCCATATATGGATGCATGCCGATATATGCATTATATTCATGTTTCCAACAGTGAATAAAATTTATAAATAAAGTTACAAGAGGAAACATCAGGCAGGGCCACATAGATGGGTACTGTACGCATAACTGTCTAGTCCTCCTACCAAAGCACTGAGACAAAGACTGGGAAATTGTCCCAGTTAGAGGACACAAAGGAGATAGGACAACTCAACACAATGTGGGGATCCTAGCCTGGATTCTGAACCAGAAAAAGACATTCGTGGAGGGAAATGAGCAAAATCCAAATAGAATAGAGCACAGCATTCATGTTAATCTCCTGATTTTGAGAGTTGTGCTATGGGGGATGTGGGTGGGATAGGAAGCTGAGTGAGGGACAGATAGAACTTCTGTACTATGACTGCAGCTTTGTGACAAATCTGAAGTTATTTAAAAATATAATGAATAAAAGTGGACCAATGGCAATATTCCCATTCCTCCCAAACAGATCAAATCCCAGGGCCCAATAAGCAGGAGCTTGTCTTCCGGGAATTCCACTTGCAGTGGGGAGGGGGCACAGGATGACACCTCTCACAGTGACCTCCCCCAGTGCTTTCCTGATTCCAGAAACGCCATCCCTCCAGCCTTCTGTCCTTTCTTCCCTCCTGGAGTCTCTTCTGCCACCCAGCCTGGAACTCCAGCCAGTCCTCAGATGCCAGTGACAGGCCAGGACCCCTCCCTGACCAGGCAGGTACAGATGGTCTCTCCTGGCTCTTGCCAAAGCCTGACCACAGAGAAGAGAAATTCCGGGGTCTGTGAGGACCCTCGGGAAGCAGCAGGCTCAGCACTCGTGGCTTGCATGAATGACACAGAGCTCACACTCAATAAAAAGTGGTGGAGCCAACCATGGCCTTGGCAGACCTTTTGGCTGTGCCTAGATGAGGGACATACCGAGGTCCTGGCACACAGCACTTGCAGGAGCACTGAGATGTCATCAATCTGGCAGGAGGCCAAGTTTGTGCCCAGGGGGCAGCCCTGGCAGAACCTGCTTCTTGGGTGGAGTTTCAGCCGGAGCCTCTCACAGGCTGCACCCACTCCGCCTGGCTTCCCTTCCTTGGGACATTAGTGGCCACCCTTTAACTAGTTTGCCTGAAGTTCACTGAATCAGGGCCAAGAGTGAGATGGCTGGTCGGGTCCTCCTTACAGGTGGTGCCGCTCTATCTTCCCTCCCCGCTCAGGACAACACTGCCAAATGCAGAGCAGGTGAGAAGATACCAGCCCCAAAGTGATCTCTCAGAAGGGTCCAGAGAGCAAAGTGCGCTCCTTTGCCCTGATTGTTCACCAGACTCTCGTCCCCTCAGTGAAGGGAGTGACAGCATCCAGCTCTGTGGGACTTGGTTCTGCAGGACATTGTTGTGGACAGCTCTGCAGACGGCCCTTTTGGGTGCCAGCCGGCCGGGAGCAGGGCCACAGTCGGGCCCCAGAGTGGCGCAGTGTCAGGTTTCCCAGTACAACCCGCGCATCTCGGAGCGCTTAATAATGGGACCTTGTCCCAAGCTCCCTGGTGTGAGGAGCCCACATGAATCAAAGTTCAAGGTCCGTGGAGGAGACAATTCAGAACCCCGACCTCACCCCACCCCCCAACAGACTGACCCACAGTACCCTCCCGTTCTGAACTTTTAGAAACTACAAATTGTTGGAGAAAGAGACCATGTCTTAAGAGTCCCGTTGCAGTATTTCGCTAAGGCTCCGGGATATTCCAGGTCGAATTCACACCCCTCCGGGCAACGGGCGCCCTGTCCCTCATCCCTGCTGGGAGGGAGGAACGACCTGTCTGTATGAGCCCCGGGCCCAGGCTGGCAGGCAGACGCGACAGGGTGACAGGGGCTTCCCGGACCCCACCCCGGGTGGCCGCTGCCGCACTCACCAGCTCCGGCAGGAAGAAAGCAAAGGGGATGGTGAGAAGCAGGCCGAGCCCTGAGGGCACGTCAGGCGGTGCGTAGCTGGTGGTGGGCGGCGGGTCGCGGGCAGCCATGCTGTCCCCTGCTCGCTGCTCCCCGCGCCTTCAAATAGCACCTGCTGGGGGACACGCCCCGCGGGGAGGGGACAGCGGAGGGCGTCCGCCTGTGGGGCGGGCGCGCTGGGGGAGGCAGCGGAGTCTCTCAGACCTGTCCCGAAAGGACCTTCCACCTCGGAGGGCATCACTCCAGGGGACGCCAGCGTCCTTCGCCCCATCCCTGTGCCGAGTGTGAGTGGAGGCTGTCTTGCTACAAGTCAAGGTCACAGCCTGGTCTCTAAAGATGCCCTCTGCCTCTCTGGCCTGCTTCCTCCTCCTCCACCTCGCCCTCCTGCCCTGCTCCAGGGGCCAGGGCCAGCCCTCCTGTCTTCCTCCCGTCCCTGTCCTTCTTCAGGCACTTCCTCTCCTCAGCTACTTGCTGCAGATGGAGGGGCTCCCCTTCCCCAGAGAGCCACTCCAGAGGGCTCCTGGGAGGGCCCAGCCGGCCACTGCTGCCCAGCTTGTGCCCCTCCCTCCCTTCCCCCAGCCCCTGCCTAGTTGGTGTCCTTCCAGGAGCTGCTGACTCCACCTGCTGTTTTCGGGAGCAATGCTACATAATTTTAGGGTAAAATCATTTGGCTAGCCTAACTCTCCTGCCTACAGCCCAGCTATGGAATTCTGAGACATAATTCCATTTTGGCCCCCGGTCACAACTGAGACCTCAATGATCCGGTGATGCTGTGATGCTCCAGGACAAGATTACACCAGCTTGAAGACATCCTGGGAGGAACAAAATCTTCATCTACTCAGTCCCTCATTGTTCTTGGATTGTTACATCTTGTTTACCGGGATGTACTGAACTCTCTGCAAGTCACTTGTTACATCTGTTTCTCCCGATGTACTGAGTACTGAATAAAAAGCGCGGTAAGCTGGGGGCTTTCGTCTTTTCGGCCCAGAGCAGCACTGATCAGACCCAAAGCTCAGCTTCTTCTCAGTCTCATTTTTTCTACCTTTCCTGTAATTCACCTTGTGCTGCCGTGGCTCGCAGAAGACTAGGACTTACTGCAGAGGTTCTAGTAACGTCCCCTTTCCCTGTTCCCTACATGCTGCCCCTGCTGGGACCCATCCGCAGCACCGCCTCTCCCACAGAAGACAGGTCTTGGCTACTGGGTCATTTTCTCTCCATCTTCGAACCCACTAACCTTCATTCTGCTGCCCTCAGAATCTGCTGGGGATGCTGGAGCTGGGGTCCTTTCTCCCTGCCTTCAGGTCCTGGGCCCCAGCAGGCTGGGTGGCAGCCCCTCCTTGCTGTGGGGAGGGGTGGAGAAAGGCCCTGAGTGCTGTGATTAGCTGTCCTAGATGGCAGGCCAGTAGCTTGTTCTTTAGAGGGAGCAGTGGGTTCCAGGCAGGGCCTGCCCTCCTGGACACGGGTGGGTGGGCAGCCACTGGGCATATGCCTGGTATGAGGTGAGCCAAGGAGAGAGGGGTTTGGACAAATGGAGCCAGAAGCTGAGGTGTTGAAGGAGAGACCTCCCAGGACCTCAGTGAGGACCTGTAGGATTCCACAGGTGCTGAGATCCCATAAGCGACAGGAGTTTAGAAAAGAACATCTTCATCGCACAGAACACGCTGAATCAGCCCGCTGTAGACAGGCAGGTCTGTGCACGCCCTACCGAGGTCCTGAGTCGCGCGGAAGACACCGAATCACCCCGCTGCAGACAGGCAGCCACCTGGTTCCACACTACAAAGACACAGAGGACACCAGACCACCAGAC